>OX940879.1:69944398-70203537 GCA_954870665.1 Stratiomys singularior
TGATGGTTAATGATTGATGATTGATGATAAATGATTGATTATAAATGATTGATGATTGGTTATTGATGATTGATGATTGATGATTGATGATTGATGATTGATGATTGATTATTGATGAATGTTGATTGACGATTGATGGCTGATTATTGATTATTGATTATTGATTATTGATTATTGCTAATTGATTATTGATTATTGATGATTGATGATTGATGATTGATGATTGATGATTGATGATTGATGATTGATGATTGATGATTGATTATTGATGATTGATGATTGGTTATTGATGATTGATGATAGATGATCGATGATTGAAGACTGATGATTGATGATTGAAGACTGATGATTGATGATTGATGATTGATGTTTGATTATTGATGATTGGTGATTGATAATTGATGATTGATAATTGATTATTGATGATTGATAATTATAGATTTATGATTGATAATTGATGATCAATGATGTATGATTGATGATTGATGATTAATGAGTGATAAGTGATGAGTGATGATTGATGATTGTGGATTAACGGGTTAGCATTGATGATTGATGATTGGTGATTGATGATAGATGATTGATGATTGATGATTGATGATTGATGACTGATGATTGATGATTGATGATTGATGATTGATGATTGATGATTGATTATTGATGATTGATGATTGGTTATTGATGATTGATAATTGATGATCAATGGTATATGATTGATGATTGATGATTGTTGATTGATGATTGATGACTGATGATTGATGATTGATGATTGATGATTGATGATTGATGATTGATGATTGATGATTGATGATTGATGATTGATGATTGATGATTGATGATTGATGATTGATGATTGATGATTGATGATTGATGATTGATGATTGATGATTGATGATTGATGATTAATGATTGATGATTGATGATTGATGATTGATGATTGATGATTGATGATTGATGATTGATGATTGATGATTGATGATTGATGATTGATGATTGATGATTGATGATTGATGATTGATGATTGATGATTGATGATTGATGATTGATGATTGATGATTGATGATTGATGATTGATGATTGATGATTGATGATTGATGATTGATGATTGATGATTGCTGATTGATGATTGATGATTGGTGGTTGATAATTGATGATTGATAATTGATGATTGATGATTCATGATTGTAGATTGATGATTGATAATTGATGATTGATGATTGGTGATTGATGATTGATGATTGATGATTAATGATTGATGGGTGATGATTGATGATTGATGATTGGTGTTTGATGATAGATGATTGATGAATGATGATTGACGATTGATGATTGATTATTGATTATTGATTATTGATTATAGATGTTTGATGATTGATGATTGATTATTGATAATTGATGATTGATGATTGATTATTGATTATTGATGATTGATGATTGGTTATTGATGATTGATGATTGATGATTGATGATTGATGATTGATGATTGATAATTGATGATTGGTCATTGATGATTGATAATTGATGATCAATGATATATGATTGATGATTGATGATTGATGATTGATGATTGATGATTGATGATTTATGATTGATGATTGATGATTGATGATTGAACATTGATGATTGATTATTGATGATTGATGATTGGTTATTGATGATTGATAATTGATGATCAATGATATATGATTGATGATTGATGACTGATGATTGATGATTGATGATTGATGATTGATTATTGATGATTGATGATTGATTATTGATGATTGATAATTGATGATCAATGATATATGATTGATGATTGATGATTGATGATTGATGATTGATGATTGATGACTGATGATTGATGATTGATGATTGATGATTGATGAATGATGATTGACGATTGATGATTGATTATTGATTATTGATTATTGATTATTGATTATTGATTATTGATTATAGATTTTTGATGATTGATGTTTGATGATTGATTATTGATGATTGATTATTGATTATTGATGATTGATGGTTGGTTATTGATGATTGATGATTGATGATTGATGATCGATAATTGATGACTGGTTATTGATGATTGATAATTGATGATCAATGATATATGATTGATGACTGATGATTGATGATTGATGATTGATGATTGATGATTGATGATTGATGATTGATGATTGATGATTGATGATTGATGATTGATGATTGATGATTGATTATTGATGATTGATGATTGGTTATTGATGATTGATAATTGATGATCAATGATATATGATTGATGATTGATGATTGATGATTGATGACTGATGATTGATGATTGATGATTGATGATTGATGATTGATGATTGATTATTGATTATTGATGATTGATGATTGGTTATTGATGATTGATAATTGATGATCAATGATATATGATTGATGATGGATGATTGATGATTGATGATTGATGACTGATGATTGATGATTGATGATTGATGATTGATGATTGATGATTGATGATTGATGATTGATGATTGATGATTGATGATTGATGATTGATGATTGATGATTGATGATTGATGATTGATGATTAATGATTGATGATTGATGATTGATGATTGATGATTGATCATTGATGATTGATGATTGGTGATTGATAATTGATGATTGATAATTGATGATTGATGATTGATGATTGATGATTGTAGATTGATGATTGATAATTGATGATTGATGATTGATGACTGGTGATTAATGATTGATGATTGATGATTAATGATTGATGGGTGATGATTGATGATTGATGATTGGTGTTTGATGATTGATGATTGATGATTGATGTATGATGATTGACGATTGATGATTGATGATTGATTATTGATTATTGATTATTGATTATAGATGATTGATGATTGATGATTGATGATTGATGATTGATGATTGATGATTGATGATTGATGATTGATGATTGATGATTGATGATTGATGATTGATGATTGATGATTGATGATAGATAATTGATTATTGATGATTGATTATTGGTTATTGATTATTGATGATTGATGATTGATGATTGATGATTGATGATTGATGATTGATGATTGATGATTGATGATTGATGATTGATGATTGATGATTGACGATTGAAGATTGATGATTGATGATTGAAGTTTGATGGTTGATGATTGATGATTGATGATTGATGAATGACGATTGATGATTGATGATTGATGATTGATGAGTGATGGTTGATGATTGATGATTGATGAGTGATGATTGATGATTGATGATGGTTGATATATGACTGATGATTGATGAATGATGATTAACGATTGATGATTGATGATTGATTATTGATGATTGATTATTGGTTATTGATTATTGATGATTGATGATTGATGATTGATGATTGATGATTGATGATTGATGATTGATGATTGATGATTGATGATTGATGATTGATGATTGATGAATGATGATTGATGATTGAAGTTTGATGATTCATCATTGAATATTGATGATTGATGATTGATGATTGATGACTGATGATTGATAATTGATAATTGATGATTGATGATTGATGACTGATGATTGATGATTGATGATTGATGATTGATGATTAATGATTGATGATTGATGATTGATGATTGATGATTGATGATTGATGATTGATGATTGATGATTGATGATTGATGATTGATGATTGATGATTGATGTTTGATGATAAATGATTGATGTTTGATGATTGATGATTGATGATTGATGATTGATGTTTGGTGATAAATGATTGAAGTTTGATGATTGGTGATTGATGATTGATGATTGATGATTGATGATTGATGATTGAAGTTTGATGATTGATGATTGATGATTGATCATTGATGATTGATGATCAATGAGTGATGAGTGACGATTGGTGATTGATGATTGATGATTGATGAGTGATGGTTGATGATTGATGATTGATGAGTGATGATTGATGTTTGATGATGGTTGATTTATGATTGATGATTGATGATTGATGAATGATGATTAATGATTGATGATTGATGATAGATTATTGATGATTGATTATTGGTTATTGATTATTGATGATTGATGAATGATGAATGATGATTGATGATTGATGACTAATGATTGATGATTGATGATTGATGATTGATGATTGATGATTGATGATTGAAGTTTGATGATTGATGATTGATGATTGATGATTGATGATTGATGATTGATGATTGATGATTGATGATTGATGATTGATGATTGATGAGTGATGTTTGATGATTGATGATTGATGATTGATGACTGATGATTGATGATTGATGATTGATGATTGATGATTGATGATTGATGATTGATGATAAATGATTGATGATTGATGTTTGATGATAAATAATTGATGATTGAAAACTGATGATTGGTGATTGATAATTGATGATTGATTATTGATGATTGATGATTGATGATTTATGATTGATGATTGATGATTGATGATTGATGATTGATGATTGATGATTGGTGATTTATGATTGATGATTGATGATTGATGATTGATGAGTGATGGTTGATGATTGATGATTGATGAGTGATGATTGATGTTTGATGATGGTTGATTTATGATTGATGATTGATGATTGATGAATGATGATTAATGATTGATGATTGATGATAGATTATTGATGATTGATTATTGGTTATTGATTATTGATGATTGATGAATGATGAATGATGATTGATGATTGATGACCAATGATTGATGATTGATGATTGATGATTGATGATTGATGATTGATGATTGATGATTGAAGTTTGATGATTGATGATTGATGATTGATGATTGATGATTGATGATTGATGATTGATGATTGATGATTGATGATTGATGATTGATGATTGATGATTGATGATTGATGATATATGATTGATGATTGATGATTGATTATTGATGATTGATGATTGATGATTGATGGGTGATGGGTGATGATTGATGATTGATGACAAGTGTTTGATGATTGATGATTTATGATTGATGATTGATGAATGATGATTGACGATTTATGATCGATGATTGATTATATATGATTGATGATTGATGATTGATGATTGATGATTGATAATTGATGATTGATGATTGATGATTGATTATTGATGATAGTTGATTGATGATTGAAGACTGATGATTGATGATTGATGATTGATGATTGATGATTGATGATTGATGATTGATAATTGATCATTGATGATTGGTCATTTATAATTGATGATTGATGATTGATGATTGATAATTGATGAATGTAGATTGATGATTGATAATTGATGATCAATTATATATGATTGATGATTGATGATTAATGAGTGATGAGTGATGAGTGATGATTGATGATTGTGGATCAATGGGTTATGATTGTTGATTAATGATTGATGATTGATGATTGATGATAGATTCTTTATGATTCATGAATGATGATTGATGATAGATTATTGATTATTGATGATTGGTTAGTGATGATTGAAGACACGTCATTGATGATTGATGACTGATGATTGATGAAGGACGATTAATGATTGTTTATTGATGATTGATGACTGATGATTGATGACTGATGATTGATTATAAATGATTGATGATTGAAGACTGATGATTGATGATTGATGATTTATGATTGATGATCGATGATTGGTGATTGATGATTGATGAGTGATGATTGATGATTGATGATTGAAGACTGATGATTGATGAGTGATGATTAATGATTGATGATTGATGATTGATTAGTAATTATTGATGATATGTGATTGAAAATTGATGATTGATTATTGATGATTGATGATTGATGATTGATGACTGATGACTGATGATTGTTGATTGGTGTTTGATGATTGATGATGGATGACTGATGAATGAAAAATGATGATTGATGATTGATAATTGATGATTGATGATTAATTATTGATGATTGATGATTGATGATTGATGATTGATCATTGATCATTGATGATTGATGATTGATGATTGATGATTGATGATTGATGATTGATTATAATTGATTGATGATTGAAGACTGATGATTGAAGATTGATGAATGATAATTGTTGATTGATGATTGATGATTGATTATTGATGATTGGTGATTGATGATTGATGATTGATGATTGATGATTGATGATTGATGATTGATTATTGTTGATTGGTGATTGATGATAAATGATTGATGATTGAAGATTGATGATTGATGATTGATAATTGATGATTGATGATTGTTTATTGATGATTGATGATTGGTTATTGATGATTGATGATAGATGATCGATGATTGAAGACTGATGATTGAAGACTGATGATTGATGATTGATGATTGATTATTGATGATTGGTGATTGATAATTGATGATTGATAATTGATGATTGATGATTGATAATTATAGATTTATGATTGATAATTGATGATCAATGATATATGATTGATGATTGATGATTAATGAGTGATAAGTGATGAGTGATGATTGATGATTGTGGATTAACGGGTTAACATTGATGATTGATGATTGGTGATTGATGATAGATGATTGATGATTGATGATTGATGATTGATGATTGATGATTGATGATTGATTATTGATGATTGATGATTGGTTATTGATGATTAATAATTGATGATCAATGATATATGATTGATGATTGATGATTGTTGATTGATGATTGATGACTGATGATTGATGATTGATGATTGATGATTGATGATTGATGATTGATGATTGATGATTGATGATTGATGATTGATGATTGATGATTGATGATTGATGATTGATGATTGATGATTGATGATTGATGATTGATGATTGATGATTGATGATTGATGATTGATGATTGATGATTGATGATTGATGATTGATGATTGATGATTGATGATTGATGATTGATGATTGATGATTGATGATTGATGATTGATGATTGCTGATTGATGATTGATGATTGATGATTGATGATTGATGTTTGCTGATAAATGATTGAAGTTTGATGATTAATGATTGATGATTGATGATTGATGATTGATTATTGATGATTGATGATTGATGATTGATGATTGATGATTGATGATTGATGATTGATGATTGATGATTGATGATTGATGATTGATGATTGATGATTAATGATTGATGATTGATGATTGATGATTGATGATTGATGATTGATGATTGATGATTGATGATTGATGATTGATGATTGATGATTGATGATTGATGATTGATGATTGATGATTGATGATTGATGATTGATGATTGATGATTGATGATTGATGATTGATGATTGATGATTGATGATTGATGATTGATGATTGATGATTGCTGATTGATGATTGATGATTGGTGGTTGATAATTGATGATTGATAATTGATGATTGATGATTCATGATTGTAGATTGATGATTGATAATTGATGATTGATGATTGGTGATTGATGATTGATGATTGATGATTAATGATTGATGGGTGATGATTGATGATTGATGATTGGTGTTTGATGATAGATGATTGATGAATGATGATTGACGATTGATGATTGATTATTGATTATTGATTATTGATTATAGATGTTTGATGATTGATGATTGATTATTGATAATTGATGATTGATGATTGATTATTGATTATTGATGATTGATGATTGGTTATTGATGATTGATGATTGATGATTGATGATTGATGATTGATGATTGATAATTGATGATTGGTCATTGATGATTGATAATTGATGATCAATGATATATGATTGATGATTGATGATTGATGATTGATGATTGATGATTGATGATTTATGATTGATGATTGATGATTGATGATTGAACATTGATGATTGATTATTGATGATTGATGATTGGTTATTGATGATTGATAATTGATGATCAATGATATATGATTGATGATTGATGACTGATGATTGATGATTGATGATTGATGATTGATTATTGATGATTGATGATTGATTATTGATGATTGATAATTGATGATCAATGATATATGATTGATGATTGATGATTGATGATTGATGATTGATGATTGATGACTGATGATTGATGATTGATGATTGATGATTGATGAATGATGATTGACGATTGATGATTGATTATTGATTATTGATTATTGATTATTGATTATTGATTATAGATTTTTGATGATTGATGTTTGATGATTGATTATTGATGATTGATTATTGATTATTGATGATTGATGGTTGGTTATTGATGATTGATGATTGATGATTGATGATCGATAATTGATGACTGGTTATTGATGATTGATAATTGATGATCAATGATATATGATTGATGACTGATGATTGATGATTGATGATTGATGATTGATGATTGATGATTGATGATTGATGATTGATGATTGATGATTGATGATTGATGATTGATTATTGATGATTGATGATTGGTTATTGATGATTGATAATTGATGATCAATGATATATGATTGATGATTGATGATTGATGATTGATGATTGATGACTGATGATTGATGATTGATGATTGATGATTGATGATTGATGATTGATTATTGATTATTGATGATTGATGATTGGTTATTGATGATTGATAATTGATGATCAATGATATATGATTGATGATGGATGATTGATGATTGATGATTGATGACTGATGATTGATGATTGATGATTGATGATTGATGATTGATGATTGATGATTGATGATTGATGATTGATGATTGATGATTGATGATTGATGATTGATGATTGATGATTGATGATTGATGATTGATGATTAATGATTGATGATTGATGATTGATGATTGATGATTGATGATTGATGATTGATCATTGATGATTGATGATTGGTGATTGATAATTGATGATTGATAATTGATGATTGATGATTGATGATTGATGATTGTAGATTGATGATTGATAATTGATGATTGATGATTGATGACTGGTGATTAATGATTGATGATTGATGATTAATGATTGATGGGTGATGATTGATGATTGATGATTGGTGTTTGATGATTGATGATTGATGATTGATGTATGATGATTGACGATTGATGATTGATGATTGATTATTGATTATTGATTATTGATTATAGATGATTGATGATTGATGATTGATGATTGATGATTGATGATTGATGATTGATGATTGATGATTGATGATTGATGATTGATGATTGATGATTGATGATAGATAATTGATTATTGATGATTGATTATTGGTTATTGATTATTGATGATTGATGATTGATGATTGATGATTGATGATTGATGATTGATGATTGATGATTGATGATTGATGATTGATGATTGATGATTGACGATTGAAGATTGATGATTGATGATTGAAGTTTGATGGTTGATGATTGATGATTGATGATTGATGAATGACGATTGATGATTGATGATTGATGATTGATGAGTGATGGTTGATGATTGATGATTGATGAGTGATGATTGATGATTGATGATGGTTGATATATGACTGATGATTGATGAATGATGATTAACGATTGATGATTGATGATTGATTATTGATGATTGATTATTGGTTATTGATTATTGATGATTGATGATTGATGATTGATGATTGATGATTGATGATTGATGATTGATGATTGATGATTGATGATAGATAATTGATTATTGATGATTGATTATTGGTTATTGATTATTGATGATTGATGATTGATGATTGATTATTGATGATTGATGATTGATGATTGATGATTGATGATTGATGATTGATGATTGATGATTGATGATTGATGATTGATGATTGATGATTGATGATTGATGATTGATGATTAATGATTGATGATTGATGATTGATGATTGATGATTGATGATAGATAATTGATTATTGATGATTGATTATTGGTTATTGATTATTGATGATTGATGATTGATGATTGATGATTGATGATTGATGATTGATGATTGATGATTGATGATTGATGATTGATGATTGATGATTGACGATTGAAGATTGATGATTGATGATTGAAGTTTGATGGTTGATGATTGATGATTGATGATTGATGAATGACGATTGATGATTGATGATTGATGATTGATGAGTGATGGTTGATGATTGATGATTGATGAGTGATGATTGATGATTGATGATGGTTGATATATGACTGATGATTGATGAATGATGATTAACGATTGATGATTGATGATTGATTATTGATGATTGATTATTGGTTATTGATTATTGATGATTGATTATTGATGATTGGTGGTTGATAATTGATGATTGATAATTGATGATTGATGATTCATGATTGTAGATTGATGATTGATAATTGATGATTGATGATTGGTGATTGATGATTGATGATTGATGATTAATGATTGATGGGTGATGATTGATGATTGATGATTGGTGTTTGATGATAGATGATTGATGAATGATGATTGACGATTGATGATTGATTATTGATTATTGATTATTGATTATAGATGTTTGATGATTGATGATTGATTATTGATAATTGATGATTGATGATTGATTATTGATTATTGATGATTGATGATTGGTTATTGATGATTGATGATTGATGATTGATGATTGATGATTGATGATTGATAATTGATGATTGGTCATTGATGATTGATAATTGATGATCAATGATATATGATTGATGATTGATGATTGATGATTGATGATTGATGATTGATGATTTATGATTGATGATTGATGATTGATGATTGAACATTGATGATTGATTATTGATGATTGATGATTGGTTATTGATGATTGATAATTGATGATCAATGATATATGATTGATGATTGATGACTGATGATTGATGATTGATGATTGATGATTGATTATTGATGATTGATGATTGATTATTGATGATTGATAATTGATGATCAATGATATATGATTGATGATTGATGATTGATGATTGATGATTGATGATTGATGACTGATGATTGATGATTGATGATTGATGATTGATGAATGATGATTGACGATTGATGATTGATTATTGATTATTGATTATTGATTATTGATTATTGATTATAGATTTTTGATGATTGATGTTTGATGATTGATTATTGATGATTGATTATTGATTATTGATGATTGATGGTTGGTTATTGATGATTGATGATTGATGATTGATGATCGATAATTGATGACTGGTTATTGATGATTGATAATTGATGATCAATGATATATGATTGATGACTGATGATTGATGATTGATGATTGATGATTGATGATTGATGATTGATGATTGATGATTGATGATTGATGATTGATGATTGATGATTGATTATTGATGATTGATGATTGGTTATTGATGATTGATAATTGATGATCAATGATATATGATTGATGATTGATGATTGATGATTGATGATTGATGACTGATGATTGATGATTGATGATTGATGATTGATGATTGATGATTGATTATTGATTATTGATGATTGATGATTGGTTATTGATGATTGATAATTGATGATCAATGATATATGATTGATGATGGATGATTGATGATTGATGATTGATGACTGATGATTGATGATTGATGATTGATGATTGATGATTGATGATTGATGATTGATGATTGATGATTGATGATTGATGATTGATGATTGATGATTGATGATTGATGATTGATGATTGATGATTAATGATTGATGATTGATGATTGATGATTGATGATTGATGATTGATCATTGATGATTGATGATTGGTGATTGATAATTGATGATTGATAATTGATGATTGATGATTGATGATTGATGATTGTAGATTGATGATTGATAATTGATGATTGATGATTGATGACTGGTGATTAATGATTGATGATTGATGATTAATGATTGATGGGTGATGATTGATGATTGATGATTGGTGTTTGATGATTGATGATTGATGATTGATGTATGATGATTGACGATTGATGATTGATGATTGATTATTGATTATTGATTATTGATTATAGATGATTGATGATTGATGATTGATGATTGATGATTGATGATTGATGATTGATGATTGATGATTGATGATTGATGATTGATGATTGATGATTGATGATAGATAATTGATTATTGATGATTGATTATTGGTTATTGATTATTGATGATTGATGATTGATGATTGATGATTGATGAATGACGATTGATGATTGATGATTGATGATTGATGAGTGATGGTTGATGATTGATGATTGATGAGTGATGATTGATGATTGATGATGGTTGATATATGACTGATGATTGATGAATGATGATTAACGATTGATGATTGATGATTGATTATTGATTATTGATTATTGGTTATTGATTATTGATGATTGATGATTGATGATTGATGACTGATGATTGATAATTGATAATTGATGATTGATGATTGATGACTGATGATTGATGATTGATGATTGATGATTGATGATTAATGATTGATGATTGATGATTGATGATTGATGATTGATGATTGATGATTGATGATTGATGATTGATGATTGATGATTGATGATTGATGTTTGATGATAAATGATTGATGTTTGATGATTGATGATTGATGATTGATGATTGATGTTTGGTGATAAATGATTGAAGTTTGATGATTGGTGATTGATGATTGATGATTGATGATTGATGATTGATGATTGAAGTTTGATGATTGATGATTGATGATTGATCATTGATGATTGATGATCAATGAGTGATGAGTGACGATTGGTGATTGATGATTGATGATTGATGAGTGATGGTTGATGATTGATGATTGATGAGTGATGATTGATGTTTGATGATGGTTGATTTATGATTGATGATTGATGATTGATGAATGATGATTAATGATTGATGATTGATGATAGATTATTGATGATTGATTATTGGTTATTGATTATTGATGATTGATGAATGATGAATGATGATTGATGATTGATGACTAATGATTGATGATTGATGATTGATGATTGATGATTGATGATTGATGATTGAAGTTTGATGATTGATGATTGATGATTGATGATTGATGATTGATGATTGATGATTGATGATTGATGATTGATGATTGATGATTGATGATTGATGAGTGATGTTTGATGATTGATGATTGATGATTGATGACTGATGATTGATGATTGATGATTGATGATTGATGATTGATGATTGATGATTGATGATTGATGATAAATGATTGATGATTGATGTTTGATGATAAATAATTGATGATTGAAAACTGATGATTGGTGATTGATAATTGATGATTGATTATTGATGATTGATGATTGATGATTTATGATTGATGATTGATGATTGATGATTGATGATTGATGATTGATGATTGGTGATTTATGATTGATGATTGATGATTGATGATTGATGAGTGATGGTTGATGATTGATGATTGATGAGTGATGATTGATGTTTGATGATGGTTGATTTATGATTGATGATTGATGATTGATGAATGATGATTAATGATTGATGATTGATGATAGATTATTGATGATTAATTATTGGTTATTGATTATTGATGATTGATGAATGATGAATGATGATTGATGATTGATGACCAATGATTGATGATTGATGATTGATGATTGATGATTGATGATTGATGATTGATGATTGAAGTTTGATGATTGATGATTGATGATTGATGATTGATGATTGATGATTGATGATTGATGATTGATGATTGATGATTGATGATTGATGATTGATGATTGATGATTGATGATTGATGATTGATGATTGATTATTGATGATTGATGATTGATGATTGATGGGTGATGGGTGATGATTGATGATTGATGACAAGTGTTTGATGATTGATGATTTATGATTGATGATTGATGAATGATGATTGACGATTTATGATCGATGATTGATTATATATGATTGATGATTGATGATTGATGATTGATGATTGATAATTGATGATTGATGATTGATGATTGATTATTGATGATAGTTGATTGATGATTGAAGACTGATGATTGATGATTGATGATTGATGATTGATGATTGATGATTGATGATTGATAATTGATCATTGATGATTGGTCATTTATAATTGATGATTGATGATTGATGATTGATAATTGATGAATGTAGATTGATGATTGATAATTGATGATCAATTATATATGATTGATGATTGATGATTAATGAGTGATGAGTGATGAGTGATGATTGATGATTGTGGATCAATGGGTTATGATTGTTGATTAATGATTGATGATTGATGATTGATGATAGATTCTTTATGATTCATGAATGATGATTGATGATAGATTATTGATTATTGATGATTGGTTAGTGATGATTGAAGACACGTCATTGATGATTGATGACTGATGATTGATGAAGGACGATTAATGATTGTTTATTGATGATTGATGACTGATGATTGATGACTGATGATTGATTATAAATGATTGATGATTGAAGACTGATGATTGATGATTGATGATTTATGATTGATGATCGATGATTGGTGATTGATGATTGATGAGTGATGATTGATGATTGATGATTGAAGACTGATGATTGATGAGTGATGATTAATGATTGATGATTGATGATTGATTAGTAATTATTGATGATATGTGATTGAAAATTGATGATTGATTATTGATGATTGATGATTGATGATTGATGACTGATGACTGATGATTGTTGATTGGTGTTTGATGATTGATGATGGATGACTGATGAATGAAAAATGATGATTGATGATTGATAATTGATGATTGATGATTAATTATTGATGATTGATGATTGATGATTGATGATTGATCATTGATCATTGATGATTGATGATTGATGATTGATGATTGATGATTGATGATTGATTATAATTGATTGATGATTGAAGACTGATGATTGAAGATTGATGAATGATAATTGTTGATTGATGATTGATGATTGATTATTGATGATTGGTGATTGATGATTGATGATTGATGATTGATGATTGATGATTGATTATTGTTGATTGGTGATTGATGATAAATGATTGATGATTGAAGACTGATGATTGATGATTGATAATTGATGATTGATGATTGATTATTGATGATTGAAAATTGATGATTGATGATTGATGATTGATGATTGATGTTTGATGATTGATGATTGATGATTGATGATAAATGATTGATGATTGAAGACTGATGATTGATGATTGATAATTGATGATTGATGATATATGATTGATTATTGATGATTGGTGATTGATAATTGAATATTGATAATTGATGCTTGATGGTTGATGAATGAAGATTGATGATTGATAATTGATGATCAATGATATATGATTGATGATTGATGAGTGATGAGTGATGATTCATGATTGACGATGGATGATTGATGATTGTTGATTGGTGATTGATGAGTGATAATTGATGATTGATGATCGATGATTCATGATTGTTGATTGATCATTGATGATTGGTGATTGACGATGGATGATTAATGATTGAAGAGTGATGATTGATGTTTGATGAATGATGATTGGTGATTAATTATTGATGTTTGATGAACTATGATTGATGATTGATGAATGATGATTGATGATTGATGATTGATTACTGATGACTGATGATTGATAATTGATGATTGATGATTGATGAGTGATGATTGATGATTGATGATTCGTGATTGATGATTGATGATTGATGAATGATGGTTGATGATTGATGATTGATGATTGATGATTGATGATTGATGATTGATGTTTGATGATTGATTATTGATGATTGATGATTGGTTATTGATGATTAATGATTGATGATTGATGATTGATGATTGGTGATTGATGATGGATGATTGATGATTGATGATTGATGATTGATAATTGATGATTGATGATTGATGATTGATGATTGATGATAAATGATTGATGATTGATGATTGATGATTGATGATTGATGATTGATGATCGATGATTGATGATTGATGATTGATGATTGATATTTTTTGATTGATGATTAATAATTGATGATTGATTATTGATGATTGGTGATTAATAATTGAATATTGATAATTGATGATTGATGGTTGATGAATGAAGATTGATGATTGATAATTGATGATCAATTATATATGATTGATGATTGATGATTGATGAGTGATGAGTGATGAGTGATGAGTGATAATTGACGATTGATGATTGATGAGTGATGATTGATGATTGATGATTCGTGATTGTTGATTGATGATTGATGATTGATGAATGATGGGTGATGTCTGATGATTGGTTATTGATTATTGATGATTGATGATTGGTTATTGATGATTAATGATTGATGATTGATGATTGATGATTGATGATTGATGATTGGTGATTGATGATTGATGATTGATGACTGATGATTGGTGATTGATGATTGATGATTGATGATTGATGATTGATGATTGAAAATTGATGATTGATGATTGATGATTGATGATTGATGTTTGATGATTGATGATTGATGATTGATTATTGATGATTGATGATTGATGATTGATGATTGATGATTGATGATTGATGATTGATGATTGATGATTGATGATTGATGATTGATGATTGATGATTGATTATAAATGATTGATGATTGAAGACTGATGATTGAATATTGATGATTGATGATTGTTGATTGATGATTGATGATTGATTATTGATGATTGGTGATTGATGATTGATGATTGATGATTGATGATTGATGATTGATGATTGATTAGTGATGATTGAAGAATGATGATTAATGATTGATAATTGATGATCGATGATTTATGATTGATGATTGGTGATTAATAATTGAGTATTGATTATTGCTGATTGATGGTTGATGAATGAAGATTGATGATTGATAATTGATGATCAATGATATATGATTGATGATTGATGATTGATGAGTGATGAGTGATGAGCGATAATTGATGATTGATGATTGATGAGTGATGATTGATGATTGATAATTCGTGATTGTTGATTAATGATTGATGATTGATGCATGATGGTTGATGACTGATAATTGATGATTGATTATTGATGATTGATGATTAGTTATTGATGATTAATGATTGATGATTGATGATTGATGATTGGTGATTGATGATTGATGATTGATGATTGATGACTGATGATTGATGATTGATGATTGATGATTGATGATTGATGATTGATGATTGATGATTGATGATTGATGATTGATGATTGATGATTGATGATTGATGATTGATGATTGATGATTGATGATTGATGATTGATGATTGATGATTGATGATTGATGATTGATGTTTGATGATTGATGATTGATGATTGATGATTGATGATTGGTGATTGATGATTGATGATTGATGACTGATGATTGGTGATTGATGTTTGATGATTGATGATTTATGATTGATGATTGATGATTGATGATTGATGATTGATGATTGATGATTGATGATTGATGATTGATGATTGATGATTGATGATTGATGATTGATGATTGATGATTGATGATTGATGATTGATGATTGATGATTGATGATTGATGATTGATTATAAATGATTGATGATTGAAGACTGATGATTGAATATTGATGATTGATGATTGTTGATTGATGATTGATGATTGATTATTGATGATTGGTGATTGATGATTGATGATTGATGATTGATGATTGATGATTGATGATTGATGATTGATGATTGATTAGTGATGATTGATGATTGATGATAAATGATTGATGATTGAAGACTGATGATTAATGATTGATAATTGATGATCGATGATTTATGATTGATGATTGGTGATTAATAATTGAGTATTGATTATTGCTGATTGATGGTTGATGAATGAAGATTGATGATTGATAATTGATGATCAATGATATATGATTGATGATTGATGATTGATGAGTGATGAGTGATGAGTGATAATTGATGATTGATGATTGATGAGTGATGATTGATGATTGATGAGTGATGATTGATGATTGATGATTCGTGATTGTTGATTGATGATTGATGATTGATGCATGATGGTTGATGACTGATAATTGATGATTGATTATTGATGATTGATGATTGGTTATTGATGATAAATGATTGATGATTGATGATTGATGATTGGTGATTGATGATTGATGATTGATGATTGATGACTGATGATTGATGATTGATGATTGATGATTGATGATTGATGATTGATGATTGATGATTGATGATTGATGATTGATGATTGATGATTGATGATTGATGATTGATGATTGATGATTGATGATTGATGATTGATGATTGATGATTGATGATTGATGATTGATGATTGATGATTGATGATTGATGTTTGATGATTGATGATTGATGATTGATGATTGATGATTGATGATTGATGATTGATGATTGATGATTTATGATTGATGATTGATGATTGATGATTGATAATTGATGATTGATGATTGATGATTGATGATTGATGATTGATGATTGATGATTGATGATTGATGATTGATGATTGATGATTGATGATTGATGATTGATGATTGATGATTGATGATTGATGATTGATGATTGATGATTGATGATTGATGATTGATGATTGATGATTGATGATTGATGATTGATTATTGATGATTGATGATTGATGATAAATGATTGAGGATTGAAGACTGATGATTGATGATTGATAATTGATGATTGATGATATATGATTGATTATTGATGATTGGTGATTAATAAATGAGTATTGATTATTGCTGATTGATGGTTGATGAATGAAGATTGATGATTGATAATTGATGATCAATGATATATGATTGATGATTGATGATTGATGAGTGATGAGTTATGAGTGATAATTGATGATTGATGATTGATGAGTGATGATTGATGATTGATGATTCGTGATGGTTGATTGATGATTGATGATTGATGCATGATGGTTGATGACTGATAATTGATGATTGATTATTGATGATTGATGATTGGTTATTGATGATTAATGATTGATGTTTGATGATTGATGATTGGTGATTGATGATTGATGATTAATGATTGATGACTGATGATTGATGATTGATGATTGATGATTGATGATTGATGATTGATGATTGATGATTGATGATTGATGATTGATGATTGATGATTGATGATTGATGATTGATGATTGATGATTGATGATTGATGATTGATGATTGATGATTGATGATTGATGATTGATGATTGATGATTGATGATTGATGATTGATGATTGATGATTGATGATTGATGATTGATGATTGATGATTGATGATTGATGATTGATGATTGATGATTGATGATTGATGATTGATGATTGATGATTGATGATTGATTATTGATGATTGATGATTGATGATAAATGATTGATGATTGAAGACTGATGATTGATGATTGATAATTGATGATTGATGATATATGATTGATTATTGATGATTGGTGATTAATAATTGAGTATTGATTATTGCTGATTGATGGTTGATGAATGAAGATTGATGATTGATAATTGATGATCAATGATATATGATTGATGATTGATGATTGATGAGTGATGAGTGATGAGTGATGAGTGATAATTGATGATTGATGATTGATGAGTGATGATTGATGATTGATGATTCGTGATTGTTGATTGATGATTGATGATTGATGCATGATGGTTGATGACTGATAATTGATGATTGATTATTGATGATTGATGATTGATGATTGGTTATTGATGATTGATGTTTGATGATTGATGATTGATGATTGATGATTGATGTTTGATGGTTGATGATTGATGATTTATGATTGATGATTGATGATTGATGATTGATGATTGATGATTGATGATTGATGATTGATGATTGATGATTGATGATTGATGTTTGATGATTGATGATTGATGATTGATGATTGATGATTGATGATTGATGATTGATGATTGATGATTGATGATTTATGATTGATGATTGATGATTGATGATTGATGATTGATAATTGATGATTGATGATTGATGATTGATGATTGATGATTGATGATTGATGATTGATGATTGATGATTGATGATTGATGATTGATGATTGATGATTGATGATTGATGATTGATGATTGATGATTGATGATTGATGATTGATGTTTGATGATTGATGATTGATGATTGATGATTGATGATTGATGATTGATGATTTATGATTGATGATTGATGATTGATGATTGATGATTGATAATTGATGATTGATGATTGATGATTGATGATTGATGATTGATGATTGATGATTGATGATTGATGATTGATGATTGATGATTGATGATTGATGATTGATGATTGATGATTGATGATTGATGATTGATGATTGATGATTGATGATTGATGATTGATGATTGATGATTGATGATTGATGATTGATGATTGATGATTGATGATTGATGATTGATGATTGATGATTGATGACTGATGATTGATGATTGATGATTGATGATTGATGATTGATGAGTGATGAGTGATGATTCATTATTGACGATGGATGATTGATGATTGATGATTGGTGATTGATGAGTGATAATTGATGATTGATGATTCATGATGGTTGATTGATCATTGATGATTGGTGATTGACGATGGATGATTGAAGAGTGATGATTGATGATTGATGAATGATGATTGGTGATCAATTATTGATGTTTGATGAACTATGATTGATGATTGATGAATGATGACTGTTGCTATACGGTTGGCTATTAGTGATTGATGTATGATAATTAATGATTTATTATTGATGATTGATGATTGATGATTGATGATTCGTGATGGATGATTGATGATTGATTTTTGATGATTGATGATTGGTTATTGATGATTAATGATTGATGATTGATGATTGATGATTGGTGATTGATGATTGATGATTGATGATTGATGATTGATGATTGATAATTGATGATTGATGATTGATGATTGATGATTGATGATTGATGATTGATGATTGATTATTGATGAATGATGATTGATGATTGATGATTAATGATTGATGATCGATGATTGATGATTGATGATTGAAGATTGATGATTGATGATTGATGATTGATGATTGATGATTGATGTTTGATGATTGATGATTAATGATTGATGATTGATGATTGATTATTGATGATTTGTGATTAATAATTGAATATTGATAATTGATGATTGATGGTTGATGAATGAAGATTGTTGATTGATAATTGATGATCAATGAGATATGATTGATGATTGATGAGTGATGAGTGATGAGTGATAATGGATGATTGATGATTGATGAGTGATGATTGATGATTGATGATTCATGATTGTTGATTGATGATTCATGATTGATGAATGATGGTTGATGACTGATGATTGATTATTGATGATTGATGATTGATGATTGGTTATTGATGATTAATGATTGATGATTGATGATTGATGATTGATGATTGGTGATTGATAATTGATGATTGATGATTGATGAGTGATGACTGATGATTGATGATTGATGATTGATGATTGATGATTGATGATTGATGATTGATGATTGATGATTGATGATTGATGATTGATGATTGATGATTGATGATTGATGATTGATGATTGATGGTTGATGATTGATGATTGATGATTGATGATTGATGATTGATGATTGATGATTGATGATTGATGATTGATGATTGATGATTGATGATTGATGATTGATGATTGATGATTGATGATTTATGATTGATGATTGATGATTGATGTTTGATGATTGATGATTAATGATAGATGATTCATGATTGAAGACTGATGATTGCTGATTGATGATTGATGATTGATGATTGATGATTGATGATAGATGATCCATGATTGAAGACTGATGATGGCTGATTGATGATTGATGATTGAATATTGATTATTGATTATTGATGATTGATGGTTGATGATTGATGATTGATGATTGATGATTGATGATTGATGATTGATGATTGATGATTGATAATTGATGATTGATGATTGATGATTGATGATTGATGATTGATGATTGATGATTGATGATTGATGATTGATGATTGATGATTGATGATTGATGATTGATGATTGATGATTGATGATTGATGATTGATGATTGATGATTGATGATTGATGATTGATGATTGATGATTGATGATTGATTAGTGATGATTGATGACTCGTCATTGATGATTGATGATTGATGATTGATGAAAGATGATCCATGATTGAAGACTGATGATTGCTGATTGATGATTGATGATTGAATATTGATTATTGATTATCGATGATTGATGATTGATGATTGATGTTTGATGATTGATGATTGATGATTGATGATTGATAATTGATGATTGATGATTGATGATTGATGATTGATGATTGATGATTGATGATTGATGATTGATGATTGATGATTGATGATTGATGATTGATGATTGACGTTGATGATTGATGATTGATGATTGATGATTGATGATTGATGATTGATGATTGATGATTGATGATTGATGATTGATCATTAATGATTGATGATTGATGATTGATGATTGATGATTGATGATTGATGATTGATGATTGATGATTGATGATTTATATTTAATTATTGATGATTGATAATTAATGTTTGATGATTAATGATTGACGATTGATTACTGATGATTGATGAATGATGATTGAAGATTGATGATTGACGATGGTTGATTGATGGTTTATGATTGATGATTGATGATTGATGATTGATGATTGATGATTGATAATTGATGATTGATGATTGATGATTGATGATTGATGATTGATGATTGATGGTTGATGATTGATGATTGATGATTGATGATTGATGATTGATGATTGATGATTGATGATTGATGATTGATGATTGATGATTGATGATTGATGATTGATGATTGATGATTGATGATTGATGATTGATTAGTGATGTTTGATGACTCGTCATTGATGATTGATGATTGATGATTGATAATTGATTATTGATGATTGATGACTGATGATATATGATTGATGATTGATTTTTGATGATTGATGATCGAAGATTGCTGATTGAGGATTGCTGATTCATGATTTATGATTGATGATTGATGATTGGTGATTGATGATTGATGAGTGATGATTGATGATTGATGATTGATGATTGAAGACTGATGATTCATGATTGATGATTGATGATTGATGATTGATGATTGATGATTGATGATTGATGATTGATGATTGAAGATTGATGATTGATGATTGATGATTGATGATTGATGATTGATGATTGTTGATTGATGATTGATGATTGATTAGTGATGATTGATGACTCGTCATTGATGATTGATGATTGATGAATGGTGATTAATGATTGATGATTGATGATTGATGACTGATGATTGATGATTGATGATTAATGATTGATGATTGATGATTGATGATCGAAGATTGCTGATTGAGGATTGATGATTCATGATTTATGATTGATGATTAATGATTGATGATTGGTGATTGATGATTGATGATTGGTGAGTGATGATTGATGATTGATGATTGAAGACTGATGATTAATGAGTGATGAGTGATGATTGGTGATTGATGATTGATTGGTGATGATAGATGATTGTTGAATGGTGATTGATGATTGATGATTGATGATTGATGACTGATGATTGAGGATTGATGATTGATGATTGATGATTGATGATTGATGATTGATTAGGGATGATTGATGACTCGTCATTGATGATTGATGATTGATGAATGGTGATTAATGATTGACTATTGATGATTGATGACTGATGATTCATGATTGATGATTGATGATCGAATATTGCTGATTGAGGATTGATGATTCATGATTTATGACTGATGATTGATGATTGGTGATTGATGATTGATTGGTGATGATTGATGATTGATGATTGGAGATTGATGATTTATAATTGATGATTGATGAATGATGATTAATAATTGATGGTTGATGATTGATCATTGATTATTGAAAATTGATGAATGATGATTGATGATTGATGATTGATGATTGTTGAATGGTGATCGACGATTGATGATTGATGACTGATGATTGATGATTGATGATTGATGATTGATGATTGATGATTAATGATTGATGATTGATGATTGATGATTGATGATCCAAGATTGCTAATTGAGGATTGATGATTCATGACTGATGATTGATGATTGATGATTCATGATTGATGACTGATGATTGCGGATTGATGATTGATGATTGATGATTGATGATTGATAATTGATGATTGATGATTATTTATTTATGATTGATGATTAATGATTGATGATTGAAGACCGATGATTGAAGATTGATGATTGATGATTGTTGATTGATGATTGATGATTGATTATTGATGATTGGTGATTGATGATTGATGATTGATGATTGGTGTTTAATGATTGATGATTGATGAATGATGAATGATGATTGATGATTGATGATTTATAATTGATGATTGATGATTGATGATTGATGATTGATAATTGATGAATGATGAATGATGATTGATGATTGATAATTGATGATTGATGGTTGATGATTGAAGATTGATGATCGATAATTGATGATCAATGATATATGATTGATGATTGACGACTGATGAGTGATGAGTGATGAGTGATGGTTGATGATTGATGATTGATGAGTGATGATTGATGAACGATGATTGATAATTGATAATTGATGGTTGATGATTGAAGATTTATGATTGATAATTGAAGATCTATGATATATGATTGATGATTGATAATTGATGGGTGATGAGTGATGAGTGATGAGTGATGGTTGATGATTGATGATTGATGAGTGATGATTGATAATTCATGATGGTTTATTTATGATTGATGGCTGATGATTGATGAATGATGATTAATGATTGATGATTGATGATTGATTATTGATGATTGATTCCTGGTTATTGATGATTGATGATTGATGATTGATGATGGGTGACTGGTGATTGATGATTGATGATTGATGATTGATGGCTGATGATTGCTGATTGATGATTGATGATTAGTGATTGATGATTGATGATTCATGATTGATGATTGATGATTGATGATTGATGATTGATGATAGATGATAGATGATTGATGATTGAAGACTGATGATTGATGATTGCTGATTGCTGATTGATAATTGATGATTGATGATTGATGATTGATGATTGATGATTGATTATTGATGATTGATGATTGATGATTGATGATTGATGATTGATGATGGATGATTGATGATTGATGATTGATGATTGATGATTGATGATTGATGATTGATGATGGATGGGTGATGATTGATGATTGGGGTTTGATGATCGATGATTGATGATTGAGGATTGATGATTGATGATTGATGATTGATGATTGATGATTGCAGTTTGATGATTGATGATAGATGATTGATGATTGAAGACTGATGATTGATGATTGCTGATTGATGATTGATGATTGGTGATTGATGATTGATGATTGATGATTGATGATAGATGATTGATGATTGAAGACTGATGATTGATGATTGCTGATTGATAATTGATGATTGATGATTGATGATTGATGATTGATGATTGATGATTGATGATTGTTGATTGATGATTAATGATTGATGATTGATGATTGATGATTGATGATTGATGATGGATGATTGATGATTGATGATTGATTATTGATGATTGATGATTGATGATTGATGATTGATGATGGATGGGTGATGATTGATGATTGGGGTTTGATGATCGATGATTGATGATTGAGGATTGATGATTGATGATTGATGATTGATGATTGATGATTGATGATTGATGATTGATGATTGATGATTGATGATTGATGATTGATGATTGATGATTGATGATTGATGATTGATGATTGATGATTGATGATTGATGATTGATGATTGATGATTGATGATTGATGATTGATGATTGATGAATGATGATTGATAATTGATGATTGATGATTCATGAATGATGATTGATGGGTGATGATTGATGATTGGGGTTTGATGATCGATGATTGATGATTGAGGATTGATGATTGATGATTGATGATTGATGATTGATGATTGATGATTGATGATTGATGATTGATGATTGATGATTGATAATTGATGATTGATGATTGATGATTGATGATTGATGATTGATGATTGATGATTGATGATTGATGATTGATGAGTGATGATTGATAATTCATGATGGTTTATTTATGATTGATGATTAAGGATTGATGATTGATGATTGATTATTGATGATTAATTACTGGTTATTGATGATTGATGATTGATGATTGATGATTGATGATTGATGACTGATGATTGATGATTGATGATTGATGATTGATGATTGATGATTGATGATTGATGATTGATGATTGAAGTTTGATGATTGATGATAGATGATTGATGATTGAAGACTGATGATTGATGATTGCTGATTGATGATTGATGATTGGTGATTGATGATTGATGATTGATGATTGATGATTGATGATTGATGATAGATGATTGATGATTGAAGACTGATGATTGATGATTGCTGATTGATGATTGATGATCGATGATTGATGATTGAGGATTGATGATTGATGTTTGATGAGTGATGATTGATGATTGATGATTGATAATTGATGAGTGATGAGTGATGAGTGATGAGTGATGTTTGATGATTGATGATTGATGAGTGATGATTGATAATTCATGATGGTTTATTTATGATTGATGGTTGATGATTGATGAATGATGATTAATGATTGATGATTGATGATTGATTATTGATGATTAATTACTGGTTATTGATGATTGATGATTGATGATTGATGATTGATGATGGATGATTGATGATTGATGATTGATAATTGATGATTGATGATTGATGATTGATGATGGATAATTGATGAATGATGATTGATGATTGATGATTGCTGATTGATGATTATTGATAGATGATTCATGATTGAAGACTGATGATTGCTGATTGACGATTGATGATTGATTGTAGATGATTGATGATTGAAGACGGATGATTGCTGATTGATGATTGGTGATTATTTATTGATGATTGGTGATTGATAATTGATGATTGATAATTGATGATTGATGATTGATTATTGTAGATTGATGATTGATAATTGATGATCAATTATATATGATTGATGATTGATGATTACTGAGTGATGAGTGATGAGTGATGATTGATGATTGTGGATTAATGGGTGATGATTGATGATTGATGATTGATGATAAATGATTTATGATTGATGATTGATGACTAATGATCGATGATTGATGGGAGATGATTGATGATTGATGATCGATGAATGGTGATTAACGATTTCTGATTGATGATTTATTATTGATGATTGATGATTGACGTTGATGATTGATGATTGATTACTTATAATTGATGATTGATGATTGATGATTGATGATTGATAATTGATGATTGATGATTGATGATTGATGATTGATGATTGATGATTGATGATTGATAATTGATGATCAATTATATATGATTGATGATTGACGATTACTGAGTGATGAGTGATGATTGATGATTGTGGATTAATGGGTGATGATTGATGATTGATGATTGATGATAAATGATTTATGATTGATGATTGATGATTGATGATTAATGATTGATGATTGATGGATGATGATTGATGATTGGCGTTTGATGATTGATGATTTATGATTGATGAATGATGATTAACGATTGATGATTGATGATTGATTATTGATGTTTGATGATTGACGTTGATGATTGATGATTGATGATTGATGATTGATGATTGATGATTGATGATTGATGATTGATGATTGATGATTGATGATTGATGATTGATGATTGATGATTGATGATTGATGATTGATGATTGATAATTGATGATTGATGGATGATGATTGATGATTGATGATTGATGATTGATGATTAATAATTGATGATTGATGATTGATGATAGATGATTCATGATTCAAGACTGATGATTGATGATTGATGATTGATTATTGATGATTGATGATTGATGATTGATGATTGATGATTGATGATTGATGATTGACGATTGATGATTGATGAGTGATGATTGATGATTGATGATTGATGATTGATGATTGATGATTGATGATTGATGATTGATGATTGATGATGGATGATTGATGATTGATGATTGATGATTGATGATTGTTGATTGATGATAAATGATTAATGATTGAAGACTCATAAATGATGATTGATGATTGATTATTGATGATTGGTGATTGATAATTGATGATTGATAATTGATGATTGATGGTTGATGATTGAAGATTGATGATTGATAATTGATGATCAATGATATATGATAGATGATTAATGATTGATGATTGATGAGTGTTGAGTGATGAGTGATGACTGATGATTGATGATTGATGAGTGATGATTGATGACTGATGATTCGTGATTGATGATTGATGATTGATGATTGATGACTGATGATTAATGATTGATGACTGAGAATTGATGATAAATGATGGATAATTGATGATTGATGATTGATGATTGATGATTGATGATTGATGAGTGATGATTGATAATTCATGATGGTTTATTTATGATTGATGATTAATGATTGATGATTGATGATTGATTATTGATGATTAATTACTGGTTATTGATGATTGATGATTGATGATTGATGATTGATGATTGATGACTGATGATTGATGATTGATGATTGATGATTGATGATTGATGATTGATGATTGATGATTGATGATTGATGATTGATGATTGAAGTTTGATGATTGATGATAGATGATTGATGATTGAAGACTGATGATTGATGATTGCTGATTGATGATTGATGATTGGTGATTGATGATTGATGATTGATGATTGATGATTGATGATTGATGATAGATGATTGATGATTGAAGACTGATGATTGATGATTGCTGATTGATGATTGATGATCGATGATTGATGATTGAGGATTGATGATTGATGTTTGATGAGTGATGATTGATGATTGATGATTGATAATTGATGAGTGATGAGTGATGAGTGATGAGTGATGTTTGATGATTGATGATTGATGAGTGATGATTGATAATTCATGATGGTTTATTTATGATTGATGGTTGATGATTGATGAATGATGATTAATGATTGATGATTGATGATTGATTATTGATGATTAATTACTGGTTATTGATGATTGATGATTGATGATTGATGATTGATGATGGATGATTGATGATTGATGATTGATAATTGATGATTGATGATTGATGATTGATGATGGATAATTGATGAATGATGATTGATGATTGATGATTGCTGATTGATGATTATTGATAGATGATTCATGATTGAAGACTGATGATTGCTGATTGACGATTGATGATTGATTGTAGATGATTGATGATTGAAGACGGATGATTGCTGATTGATGATTGGTGATTATTTATTGATGATTGGTGATTGATAATTGATGATTGATAATTGATGATTGATGATTGATTATTGTAGATTGATGATTGATAATTGATGATCAATTATATATGATTGATGATTGATGATTACTGAGTGATGAGTGATGAGTGATGATTGATGATTGTGGATTAATGGGTGATGATTGATGATTGATGATTGATGATAAATGATTTATGATTGATGATTGATGACTAATGATCGATGATTGATGGGAGATGATTGATGATTGATGATCGATGAATGGTGATTAACGATTTCTGATTGATGATTTATTATTGATGATTGATGATTGACGTTGATGATTGATGATTGATTACTTATAATTGATGATTGATGATTGATGATTGATGATTGATAATTGATGATTGATGATTGATGATTGATGATTGATGATTGATGATTGATGATTGATAATTGATGATCAATTATATATGATTGATGATTGACGATTACTGAGTGATGAGTGATGATTGATGATTGTGGATTAATGGGTGATGATTGATGATTGATGATTGATGATAAATGATTTATGATTGATGATTGATGATTGATGATTGATGATTAATGATTGATGATTGATGGATGATGATTGATGATTGGCGTTTGATGATTGATGATTTATGATTGATGAATGATGATTAACGATTGATGATTGATGATTGATTATTGATGTTTGATGATTGACGTTGATGATTGATGATTGATTATTGATGATTGATGATTGACGATTGATGATTGATGATTGATGATTGATGATTGATGATTGATGATTGATGATTGATGATTGATGATTGATGATTGATGATTGATGATTGATGATTGATGATTGATGATTGATGATTGATGATTGATAATTGATGATTGATGGATGATGATTGATGATTGATGATTGATGATTGATGATTAATAATTGATGATTGATGATTGATGATAGATGATTCATGATTCAAGACTGATGATTGATGATTGATGATTGATTATTGATGATTGATGATTGATGATTGATGATTGATGATTGATGATTGATGATTGATGATTGATGATTGACGATTGATGATTGATGAGTGATGATTGATGATTGATGATTGATGATTGATGATTGATGATTGATGATTGATGATTGATGATTGATGATTGATGATGGATGATTGATGATTGATGATTGATGATTGATGATTGTTGATTGATGATAAATGATTAATGATTGAAGACTCATAAATGATGATTGATGATTGATTATTGATGATTGGTGATTGATAATTGATGATTGATAATTGATGATTGATGGTTGATGATTGAAGATTGATGATTGATAATTGATGATCAATGATATATGATAGATGATTAATGATTGATGATTGATGAGTGTTGAGTGATGAGTGATGACTGATGATTGATGATTGATGAGTGATGATTGATGACTGATGATTCGTGATTGATGATTGATGATTGATGATTGATGACTGATGATTAATGATTGATGACTGAGAATTGATGATAAATGATGGATAATTGATGATTGATGATTGAAGATTGATGATTGATGATTGATGATTGATGATTGATGGATGATAATTGATGATTGTTGTTTGATAATTAATGATTGATGGTTGATGGATGATGATTGACGATTGATGATTGATGATTGATTAGTGATGATTGATGACTCGTCATTGATGATTGATGATTGATGATTGATGATTGATAATTGATTATTGATGATTGATGACTTATGATATATGATTGATGATTGATTTATGATGATTGATGATTGATGATCGAAGATTGCTGATTGAGGATTGCTGATTCATGATTTATGATTGATGATTGATGATTGGTGATTGATGATTGATGAGTGATGATTGATGATCAATGATTGATGATTGATGATTGATGATTGATGATTGAAGATTGATGATTGATGATTGATGATTGATGATTGATGATTGATGATTGTTGATTGATGATTGATGATTGATTAGTGATGATTGATGACTCGTCATTGATGATTGATGATTGATGAATGGTGATTAATGATTGATGATTGATGACTGATGATTGATGATTGATGATTAATGATTGATGATTGATGATTGATGATCGAAGATTGCTGATTGAGAATTGATGATTCATGATTTATGATTGATGATTGATGAGTGATGATTGGTGATTGATGATTGATGATTGGTGAGTGATGATTGATGATTGATGATTGAAGACTGATGATTAATGAGTGATGAGTGATGATTGATGATTGATGATTGATGATTGATTGGTGATGATAGATGATTGTTGAATGGTGATTGATGATTGATGATTGATGATTGATGATTGATGACTGATGATTGATGATTGATGATTGATGATTGATGATTGATGATTGATTAGGGATGCTTGATGACTCGTCATTGATGATTGACGATTGATGAATGGTGATTAATGATTGACTATTGATGATTGATGACTGCTGATTGATGATTGATGATTGATGATCGAATATTGCTGATTGAGGATTGATGATTCATGAATTATGATTGATGATTGATGATTGGTGATTGATGATTGATGAGTGATGATTGATGATTGATGATTGAAGACTGATGATTAATGAGTGATGAGTGATGATTGATGATTGATGATTGATTGGTGATGATTGATGATTGATGGTTGGAGATTGATAATTTATAATTGATGATTAATGATTGATGAATGATGATTAATGATTGATGGTTGATGATTGATCAATGATTATTGAAAATTGATGAATGATGATTGATGATTGATGATTGATGATTGATGATCGAAGATTGCTAATTGAGGATTGATGATTCATGACTGATGATTGATGATTGATGATTGATGATTCATGATTGATGACTGATGATTGCGGATTGATGATTGATGATTGATAATTGGTGATTGATGATTAATTATTTATGATTGATGATTGATGATTGATGATTGGTGATTGAAGACCGATGATTGAAGATTGATGATTGATGATTGTTGATTGATGATTGATGATTTATGATTGATTATTGATGATTGGTGATTGATGATTGTTGATTGATGACTGATGATTGGTGTTTAATGATTGATGATTGATGAATGATGAATGATGATTGATGATTGATGATTTATAATTGATGATTGATGATTGATGATTGATGATTGATGATTGATAATTGATGAATAATGAATGATGATTGATGATTGATAATTGATGATTGATGGTTGATGATTGAAGATTGATGATCGATAATTGATGATCAATGACATATGATTGATGATTGACGACTGAGGAGTGATGAGTGATGAGTGATGGTTGATGATTGATGATTGATGAGTGATGATTGATGAACGATGATTGATCATTGATGATTGGTGGTTGATGATTGAAGATTTATGATTGATAATTGAAGATCTATGATATATGATTGATGATTGATGATTGATAATTGATGAAAGATGAGTGATGAGTGATGAGTGATGAGTGATGGTTGATGATTGATGATTGATGAGTGATGATTGATAATTCATGATGGTTTATTTATGATTGATGGTTGATGATTGATGAATGATGATTAATGATTGATGATTGATGATTGATTATTGATGATTGATTCCTGGCTATTGATGATTGATGATTGATGATGGGTGACTGGTGATTGATGCTTGATTATTGATGATTGATGACTGATGATTGATGATTGATGATTGATGATTGATGATTGCAGTTTGATGATTGATGATAGATGATTGATGATTGAAGACTGATGATTGATGATTGCTGATTGATGATTGATGATTGGTGATTGATGATTGATGATTCATGATTGATGATTGATGATTGATGATTGATGATAGATGATTGATGATTGAAGACTGATGATTGATGATTGCTGATTGATGATTGATGATTGATGATTGATGATTGATGATTGATGATTGATGATTGATGATTGATGATTGTTGATTGATGATTAATGATTGATGATTGATGATTGATGATGGATGATTGATGATTGATGATTGATGATTGATGATTGATGATTGATGATTGATGATTGATGATTGATGATTGATGATTGATGATTGATGATTGATGATTGATGATTGATGATTGATGGGTGATGATTGATGATTGGGGTTTGATGATCGATGATTGATGATTGAGGATGGATGATTGATGATTGATGATTGATGATTGATGATTGATGATTGATGATTGATGATTAATGATTGATGATTGATGATTGATGATTGATGATTGATGAATGATGATTGATAATTGATGATTGATGATTCATGAATGATGATTGATGGGTGATGATTGATGGTTGGGGTTTGATGATCGATGATTGATGATTGAGGATTGATGATTGATGATTGATGATTGATGATTGATGATTGATGATTGATGATTGATGATTGATGATTGATGATTGATGATTGATGATTGATGATTGATGATTGATGATTGATGATTGATGATTGATAATTCATGATGGTTTATTTATGATTGATGGTTGATGATTGATGAATGATGATTAATGATTGATGATTGATGGTTGATTATTGATGATTAATTACTGGTTATTGATGATTGATGATTGATGATTGATGATTGATGATTGATGATTGATGATTGATGATTGATGACTGATGATTGATGATTGATGATTGATGATTGAAGTTTGATGATTCATGGTAGATGATTGATGATTGAAACTGATGATTGATGATTGCTGATTGATGATTGATGATTGGTAATTGATGATTGATGATTCATGATTAACGATTGATGATTGATGATAGATGATTGATGATTGAAGACTGATGATTGATGATTGCTGATTGATGATTGATGATCGATGATTGATGATTGATGATTGATGATTGATGATTGATGATTGATGATTGATGATTGATGATTGATGATTGATGATTGATGATTGATGATTGATGATTGATGATTGATGATTGATGATTGATGATTGATAATTGATGAGTGATGAGTGATGAGTGATGAGTGATTGTTTATGATTGATGATTGATGAGTGATGATTGATTATTGATGATTGATTACTGGTTATTGATGATTGATGATTGATGATGGGTGACTGGTGATTGATGATTGATGACTGATGATTGATGATTGCTGATTGATGATTGATGATTGATGATTGATGATTGATGATTGTTGATTGATGATTAATGATTGATGATTGATGATTGACGATTGATGATGGATGATTGATGATTGATGATTGATGATTGATGATTGAAGTTTGATGATTGATGATAGATGATTGATGATTGAAGACTGATGATTGATGATTGCTGATTGATGATTGATGATTGATGATTGGTGATTGATGATTAATTATTGATGATTGATGATTGAGGATTGATGATAGATGATTGATGATTGAAGACTGGTGATTGATGATTGATGATTGATGATTGATTATTGATGATTGGTGATTGATAATTGATGATTGATAATTGATGATTGATGATTGATGATTGTAGATTGATGATTGATGATTGATGTTTGATGATTGATGATAAATGATTAATGAGTGATAAGTGATGAGTGATAATTGATGATAAATGATTTATGATTGATGATTGATGATTGATGATTAATGATTGATGATTGATGGATGATGATTGATAATTGGTGTTTGATGATTGATGATTGATGATTGATGACAGATGATTAACGATTGATGATTTATGATTGGTTATTGATGATTGATGATTGACGTTGATGATTGATGATTGTCGATTAATGATTGATGATTGATGATTGATGATTGATGATTGATGATTGATGATTGATGATTGATGATTGATGATTGATGATAGATGATTCATGATTGAAGACTGATGATCGCTGATTGATGATTGATGATTGATGATTGATAATTGATGATTGATGATTGATGGATGAGGATTGATGAAAGGTGTTTAATGATTCATGATTGATGATTGATGAATGATGATTAATGATTGATGATTGATGATTGATGATTGATGATTGATGATGGATAATTGATGATTGATGATTGACTGTTGATGATTGATGATTGATGATTGATGATTGATGATTGATGATTGATGATTGAAGACGGATGATTGATAATTGATGATTGATGATTCATGATTGAAGACTGATGATTGCTGATTAATGATTGATGATTGATGATTGATGATTGATGATAGATGTTTCATAATTGAAGACTGATGATTGCTGATTGATGATTGATGATTGATAGATGATGATTGATGATTGGTGTTTGATGATTGATGATTGATGAATGATGATTAACGATTGATGATTGATGATTGATTATTGTTGATTGATGATTGACGTTGATGATTGATGATTGATGATTGATAATTGATGATTGATGATTGATGATAGATGATTCATGATTTAAAACTGATGACTGATGATTGATGATTGATTATTGATGATTGATGATTGATGATTGATGATTGATTATTGATGATTGAGGATTGATGATTGATGATTGATGATTGATGATTGATTATTTATGATTGATGATTGATGATTGATGATTGATTATTGATGGTTGATGATTGATGATTGATAATTGATGATTGATGATTGATGATTGATGATTGATGATAGATGATTCATGATTGAAGACTGATGATTGCTGATTGATGATTGATGATTGATGATTGATGATTGATGATTGATGATTGATGATATATGATTGATTATTGATGATTGATGATTGATGATAGATGATCCATGATTAAAGACCGATGATTGCTGATTGATGATTGATGATTGTTTATTGATTATTGATTTTTGATTATTGATTATTGATTATTGATTATTGATTATTGATTATTGATTATTGATTATTGATTATTGATTATTGATTATTGATGATTGATGATTGATGATTGATGATTGATGATTGATGATGGATGATTGATGATTGATGATTGATTATTGATGATTGATGATTGGTGATTGATGATTGATGATTGATGATTGATGATTCATGATTGAAGACTGATGATTGCTGATTAATGATTGATGATTGATGATTGATGATTGATGATAGATGTTTCATAATTGAAGACTGATGATTGCTGATTGATGATTGATGATTGATGATTGATGATTGATAGATGATGATTGATGATTGGTGTTTGATGATTGATGATTGATGAATGATGATTAACGATTGATGATTGATGATTGATTATTGTTGATTGATGATTGACGTTGATGATTGATGATTGATGATTGATGATAGATAATTGATGATTGATGATTGATGATAGATGATTCATGATTCAAAACTGATGACTGATGATTGATGATTGATTATTGATGATTGATGATTGATGATTGATTATTGATGATTGAGGATTGATGATTGATGATTGATGATTGATGATTGATGATTTATGATTGATGATTGATGATTGATGATTGATTATTGATGGTTGATGATTGATGATTGATAATTGATGATTGATGATTGATGATTGATGATAGATGATTCATGATTGAAGACTGATGATTGCTGATTGATGATTGATGATTGATAATTATAGATTTATGATTGATGATTGATGGATGAGGATTGATGAAAGGTGTTTAATGATTCATGATTGATGATTGATGAATGATGATTAATGATTGATGATTGATGATTGATGATTGATGATGGATAATTGATGATTGATGATAGATGATTGATGATTGATGATAGATGAATCATGATTGAAGACTGATGTTTGCTGATTGACGATTGATGATTGATTATAGATGATTGATGATTGAAGACGGATGATTGATGATTGATGATTGATTATTGATGATTGGTGATTGATAATTGATGATTGATAATTGATGATTGATGATTGATTATTGTAGATTGATGATTGATAAGTGATGATCAATTACATATGATTGATGCTTGATGATTACTGAGTGATGAGTGATGAGTGATGATTGATTATTGTGGATTAATGGGTGATGATTGATGATTGATGATAAATGATTTATGATTGATGATTGATGATTGATGATTAATGATTGATGATTGATGGATGATAATTGATGATTGGTGTTTGATGATTGATGATTGATGATTGATGAATGATGATTAACGATTGATGATTTATGATTGATTATTGATGATTGATGATTGACGTTGATGATTCATGATTGATGATTGATGATTGATGATTGATGATTGATGATTGATGATTGATGATTGATGATTGATGATTCATGATAGATGATTCATGATTGAAGACTGATGATTGTTGATTGATGATTAATGATTGATTATTGATGATTGATGATTGACGATTGATGATTGATGATTGATGATTGATGATTGATGATTGATGATTGAATATTGATGATTGATGATTGATGATTGATGATTGATGATTGATGATTGATGATTGATGATTGATGATTGATGATTGATGATTGATGAGTGATGATTGATGATTAATGATTGATGATTGATGATTGATGATTGATGATTGATGATTGATGATTGATGATAAATGATTGATGATTGAAGACTGATGATTGATGATTGATGATTGATGATTGATAATTGATAATTGATGATTGATGATTGATGATTGATTATTAATGATTGGTGATTGATAATTGATGATTGATGGTTGATGATTGAAGATTGATGATTGATAATTCATCATCAATGATATATCATTGATGATTAATGATTGATGATTGATGAGTGTTGAGTGATGAGTGATGATTGATGATTGATGAGTGATTATTGATGATTGATTATACGTGATTGATGATTGATGATTGATGACTGATGGTTAATGATTGATGACTCATGGTTAATGATTGCTGATTGATGATGGATAATTGATGATTGATGATTGATGGTTGATGATTGATGATTGATGATTTATGATTGATGATTGATGATTGATGATTGATGATTGATGATTGATGATTGATGATTGATGATTGATGATTGATGATTGATGATTGATGATTGATGATTGATGATTGATGATTGATGATTGATGATTGATGATTGATGATTGATGATTGATGATTGATGATTGATGATTCATGATTGAAGACTGATGATTGCTGATTGATGATTGATGATTGATGATAGATGTTTCATGATTGAAGACTGATGATTGCTGATTGATGATTGATGATTGATGATTGATGGATGATGATTGATGATTTGTGTTTGATGATTGATGATTGATGAATGATGATTAACGATTGATGATTGATGATTGATTATTGATTATTGATGATTGATGATTGACGTTGATGATTGATGATTGATTATTTATGATAAATGATTCATGATTCAAGACTGATGACTGATGATTGATGATTGATTATTGATGATTGATGATTGATGATTGATGATTCGTGATGGATGATTGATGATTGAGGATTGATGATTGATGATTGATGATTTATGATTTATGATTGATGAGTGATGATTGATGATTGATGATTGATGATTGATGATTGATGATTGATGATTGATGATTGATGATTGATGATTGAAAATTGATGATTGATGATTGATGATTGATGATTGATGATTGATGAATAATGATTGATGATTTATGATTGATGATAGATGATTGATGATTGATGATTGATGATTGATGATTGATGATTGATGATTGATGATTGATGATTGATGATTGATGATTAATGATTGATGATTGATGGGTGTTGATTGATGAGTGATGATTGATGATTGATGATAGATGATTGATGATTGATGATTGGTGTTTGATGATTGATGATTGATGAATGATGATTGAGGATTGATGATTGATGATTGATTATTGATTATTGATTATTGATTATTGATGATTGATGATTGATGATTGATGATTGATGATTGATGATTGATGTTTGATGATTGATGATTGATGATTGATGATTGATGATTTATAGATGAGGATTGATGAAAGGTGTTTAATGATTCATGATTGATGATTGATGAATGATGATTGATGATTGATGATGGATGATTGATTAGTGATGATTGATGATTAAAAATTAATGATTGATGATTGATGATTGATGATGGATAATTGATGATTGATGATTGATGATAGATGATTCATGATTGAAGACTGATGATTGCTGATTGACGATTGATGATTGATTATAGATGATTGAAGACGGATGATTGATGATTGATGATTGATTATTGATGATTGGTGATTTATAATTGATGATTGATAATTGATGATTGATGATTAATTATTATAGATTGATGATTGATAATTGATGATCAATTATATATGATTGATGATTGATGATTACTGAGTGATGAGTGATGAGTGATGAATGATGATTGTGGATTAATGGGTGATGATTGATGATTGATGATTGATGATAAATGATTTATGATTGATGATTGATGATTGATGATTGATGATTGATGATTGATGATTGATGATTAATGATTGATGATTGATGGATGATAATTGATGATTGGTGTTTGATGAATGATGATTGATGATTGATGAATGATGATTAACGATTGATGATTTATGATTGATTATTGATGATTGACGTTGATGATTGATGATTTATGATTGATGATTGATGATTGATGATTGATGATTGATGATTGATGATTGATGATTGATGATTGATGATTGATGATTGATGATTGATGATTGATGATTGATGATTGATGATGGATGATTGATGATTGATGATTGATGATTGATGGTTGATGATTGATGATTGATGATTGATTATTGGTGATTGGTGATTGATAATTGATGATTGATAATTGATTATTTATGATTGATTATTGTAGATTGATGATTGATAATTGATGATCAATTTTATATGATTGATGATTGATGATTACTGAGTGATGAGTGATGAGTGATGATTGATGATTGATGATTGTGGATTAATGGGTGATGATTGATGATTGATGATTGATGATAAATGATTTATGATTGATGATTGATGATTAATGAATGATGATTGAAGGATGATGATGGATGATTGATGAATGATGATTAACGATTGATGATTGATGATTGGTTATTGATGTTTGATGATTGACGTTGATGATTGATGATTGATGATAGATAATTGATGATTGATGATTGATGATTGATGATTGATGATTGATAATTGATGATTGATGATTGATGATTGATGATTGATGATTGATGATTGATGATTGATGATTGATGATTGATGATTGATGATTGATGATTGATAATTGATGATTGACGATTGATTATTGATGATTTATGATTTATGATACATGATTGATGATTGATGATTGACGATTGATGATTGATGATTGATGATTGATAATTGATGATTGATGATTGATGATAGATGATTCATGATTCAAGACTGATGATTGATGATTGATTATTGATGATTGATGATTGATGATTGATGATTGATGATTGATTATTGTTGATTGATGATAAATGATTAATGATTGAAGACTCATAATTGATGATTGATGACTGATGATTGATGATTGATTATTGATGGTTGGTGATTGATAATTGATGATTGATAATTGATGATTGATGGTTGATGATTGAAGATTGATGATTGATAATTGATGTTCAATGATATATGATTGATGATTAATGATTGATGATTGATGAGTGTTGAGTGATGAGTGATGACTGATGATTGATGATTGATGAGTGATGATTGATGATTGATGATTCGTGATTGATGATTGATGATTGATGACTGATGATTAATGATTGATGACTGATGATTGATGATTGATGATGGATAATTGATGATTGATGATTGAAGATTGAAGATTGATGATTGATGATTGATGATTGATGATTGATGATTGATGATTGATGATTGATGATTGATGATTGATGATTGATGATTGATGATTGATGATTGATGATTGATGATTGATGATTGATGATTGATTATTGATGATTGATGGATGATGATTGATGATTGGTGTTTGATGATTAATGATTTATGATTGATGGATGATGATTGACGATTGATGATTGATGATTGATTATTGTTGAGTGATGATTGATGATTGATGATTAATGATTGCTGATTGATGATTGATTATTGTAGACTGATGATTGATAATTGATGATCAATTATATATGATTGGTGATTACTGAGTGATGAGCGATGAGTGATGATTGATGAATGTGGATTAATGGGTGATGATTGATGATTGATGATATATGATTGATGATAAATGATTTATGATTGATGATTGATGATTAATGATTGATGATTGATGGATGATGATTGATGATTGGTGTTTGATGATTGATGATTGATGAATAATGATTATCGATTGATGATTGATGATTGATTTTTGATGATTGATGATTGACGTTGATGATTGATGATTGATGATTGGTGATTGATAATTGATGATTGATGATTGATGATTGATGATTGATGATTGATGATAGTTGATTCATGATTGAAGACTGATGATTGCTGATTGATGATTGATGATTGATGATTGATGATTGATGATTGATGATTGATGATTGATGATATATGATTGATTATTGATGATTGATCATTGATGATAGATGTACCATGATTGTAGACTGAAGATTGCTGATTGATGATTGATGATTGATGATTGACGATTGATGATTGATGATTGATGATTGATGATTGAATATTGATGATTGATGATTGATGATTGATGATTGATGATTGATGATTGATGATAGATGATAGATGATTGATGATTGATGATTGATGATTGATGATTGATGATTGATGATTGATGATTGATGATTAATGATTGATGATTGATGATTGAAGACTGATGATTGATGATTGATGATTGATGATTGATGATTGATAATTGATGATTGATGACTGATGATTGATGATTGATGAATGATGATTAACGATTGATGATTGATTATTGATGATTGATGATTGACGTTGATGATTGATGATTGATGATTGATGATTGATGATTGATGATAGATGATTCATGATTGAAGACTGATGATTGCTGATTGATGATTGATGATTGATGATTGATGATTGATGATTGATGATTGATGATAGATGATCCATGATTGAAGACTGATGATTGCTGATTGATGATTGATTATTGATTATTGATTATTGATTATTGATGATTGATGATTGATGATTGATGATTGATGATTGATGATTGATGATTGATGATTAATGATTGAGGATTGATGATTGATGATTGATGATTGATGATTGACGAATGATGATTGATGGATGAGGATTGATGATGGGTGTTTGATGATTCATGATTGATGATTGATGAATCATGATTGACGATTGATGATTGATTATTGATGATTGATGATTGACGATTAATGATTGATGATTGATGATTGATGATGGATAATTGATGATTGATGATTGATGATTGATGATTGATGATTGATGATAGATGATTGATGATTGAAGACGGATGATTGATGATTGATTATTGATGATTGATTATTGATGATTGGTGATTGATAATTGATGATTGATAATTGATGATTGATGATTGATTATTGTAGATTGATGATTGATAATTGATGAATTATATATGATTGATGATTGATGATTACTGAGTGATGAGTGATGAGTGATGATTGATGATTGTGGATTAATGGGTGATGATTGATGATTGATGAATGATGATAAATGATTTATGATTGATGATTGATGATTGATGATAAATGATTGATGATTGATGATTGATGATTGATGATTGATGATTGATGATTAATGATAGATGATTCATGATTGAAGACTGATGATTGCTGATTGATGATTGATTATTGATGATTGGTGTTTGATGATTGATGATTGATGATTTATGAATGATGATTACCGATTGATGATTGATGATTGATGATTGACGTTGATGATTGATGATTGATGATTGATGATTGATGATTGATGATTGATTATTGATGATTGATGGATGATGATTGATGATTGGTGTTTGATGATTAATGAATTATGATTGATGGATGATGATTGACGATTGATGATTGATGATTGATTATTGTTGAGTGATGATTGATGATTGATGATTAATGATTGCTGATTGATGATTGATTATTGTAGACTGATGATTGATAATTGATGATCAATTATATATGATTGGTGATTACTGAGTGATGAGCGATGAGTGATGATTGATGAATGTGGATTAATGGGTGATGATTGATGATTGATGATTGATGATTGATGATAAATGATTTATGATTGATGATTGATGATTAATGATTGATGATTGATGGATGATGATTGATGATTGGTGTTTGATGATTGATGATTGATGAATAATGATTATCGATTGATGATTGATGATTGATTTTTGATGATTGATGATTGACGTTGATGATTGATGATTGATGATTGGTGATTGATAATTGATGATTGATGATTGATGATTGATGATTGATGATTGATGATAGATGATTCATGATTGAAGACTGATGATTGCTGATTGATGATTGATGATTGATGATTGATGATTGATGATTGATGATTGATGATTGATGATTGATGATATATGATTGATTATTGATGATTGATCATTGATGATAGATGTACCATGATTGTAGACTGAAGATTGCTGATTGATGATTGATAATTGATTATTGATGATTGATGATTGACGATTGATGATTGATGATTGATGATTGATGATTGATGACTGAATATTGATGATTGATGATTGATGATTGATGATTGATGATTGATGATTGATGATTGATGATAGATGATTGATGATTGATGATTGATGATTGATGATTGATTATTGATGATTATTGATTGATGATTGATGATTGAAGACTGATGATTGATGATTGATGATTGATGATTGATAATTGATGATTGATGACTGATGATTGATGATTGATGAATGATGATTAACGATTGATGATTGATTATTGATGATTGATGATTGACGTTGATGATTGATGATTGATGATTGATGATTGATGATAGATGATTCATGATTGAAGACTGATGATTGCTGATTGATGATTGATGATTGATGATTGATGATTGATGATTGATGATTGATGATTGATGATTGATGATTGATGATTGATGATTGATGATAGATGATCCATGATTGAAGACTGATGATTGCTGATTGATGATTGATGATTGATTATTGATTATTGATTATTGATTATTGATGATTGATGATTGATGATTGATGATTGATGATTGATGATTGATGATTAATGATTGATGATTGATGATTGATGATTGATGATTGATGATTGACGATTGATGATTGATGGATGAGGATTGATGATAGGTGTTTGATGATTCATGATTGATGATTGATGAATCATGATTGACGATTGATGATTGATTATTGATGATTGATGATTGACGATTAATGATTGATGATTGATGATTGATGATGGATAATTGATGATTGATGATTGATGATTGATGATTGATGATTGATGATTGATGATTGATGATTGATGATTGAAGACGGATGATTGATGATTGATTATTGATGATTGATTATTGATGATTGGTGATTGATAATTGATGATTGATGATTGATGATTGATGATTGATTATTGTAGATTGATGATTGATAATTGATGATCAATTATATATGGTTGATGATTGATGATTACTGAGTGATGAGTGATGAGTGATGATTGATGATTGTGGATTAATGGGTGATGATTGATGATTGATGAATGATGATAAATGATTTATGATTGATGATTGATGATTGATGATAAATGATTGATGATTGATGATTGATGATTGATGATTGATGATTGATGATTGATGATTAATGATAGATGATTCATGATTGAAGACTGATGATTGCTGATTGATGATTGATTATTGATGATTGGTGTTTGATGATTGATGATTGATGATTTATGAATGATGATTACCGATTGATGATTGATGATTGATGATTGACGTTGATGATTGATGATTGATGATTGATGATTGATGATTGATGATTGATGATTGATGATTAATGATAGATGATTCATGATTGAAGACTGATGATTGCTGATTGATGATTGATGATTGATGACTGATGATTGATGATTGATGATTGATGATTGATGATTGATGATTGATGATTGATGATTGATGATTGATGATAGATGATTGATGATTGATGATAGATGATCCATGGTTGAAGACTGATGATTGCTGATTGATGATTGTATATTGATTATGGATTATTGATGATTGATGATTGATGATTGATGATTGATTATTGATGATTGATTATTGATGATTGATGATTGATGATTGATGATTGATGATTGACGATTGATGATTGATGATTGATAATTGATGATTGATGATTGATTATTGATGATTGATTATCGATGATTGATGACTGATGATTGATGATTGATGATAGATGATTCATGATTGAAGACGGATGATTGCTGATTGATGATTGATGATTGATGATTGATGATTGATGATTGATTATTGATGATTGATGATTGACGATTGATGATTGATGAGCGATGATTGATGATTGATGATTGATGATTGATGATTGAATATTGATGATTGAATATTGATGATTGATGATTGATGATTGATGATTGATGATTGATGATTGATGATTAATGATAGATGATTCATGATTGAAGACTGATGATTGCTGATTGATGATTGATTATTGATGATTGGTGTTTGATGATTGATGATTGATGATTTATGAATGATGATTACCGATTGATGATTGATGATTGATGATTGACGTTGATGATTGATGATTGATGATTGATGATTGATGATTGATGATTGATGATTGATGATTGATGATTAATGATAGATGATTCATGATTGAAGACTGATGATTGCTGATTGATGATTGATGATTGATGACTGATGATTGATGATTGATGATTGATGATTGATGATTGATGATTGATGATTGATGATTGATGATAGATGATTGATGATTGATGATAGATGATCCATGGTTGAAGACTGATGATTGCTGATTGATGATTGTATATTGATTATGGATTATTGATGATTGATGATTGATGATTGATGATTGATGATTGATTATTGATGATTGATTATTGATGATTGATGATTGATGATTGATGATTGATGATTGACGATTGATGATTGATGATTGATAATTGATGATTGATGATTGATTATTGATGATTGATTATCGATGATTGATGACTGATGATTGATGATTGATGATAGATGATTCATGATTGAAGACGGATGATTGCTGATTGATGATTGATGATTGATGATTGATGATTGATGATTGATTATTGATGATTGATGATTGACGATTGATGATTGATGAGTGATGATTGATGATTGATGATTGATGATTGATGATTGAATATTGATGATTGAATATTGATGATTGATGATTGATGATTGATTATTGATGATTGATGATTGATGATTGATGATTGATGATTGATGATTGATGATTGATGATTGATGATTGATGATTGATGATTGATGATTGATGGTTGATGATTGATGATTGATGATTGATGATTGATGATTGATGATTGATGATTGATGATTGATGATTGATGATTGATGATTGATGATTAATGATTGAAGATTGATGATTGATGATTGATTATAGATGATTGATGATTGAAGGCGGATGATTGATGATTGATTATTGATGATTGGTGATTGATAATTGATGATTGATATTTTATTATTGATGGTTGATAATTGAAGATTGATGATTGATAACTGATGATTGATGATGGATAAGTGATGAGTGATTGTTGATGATTGATGATTGATGAGTGATGATTGATGATTGATGTTTGATGATTGATGATTGATGATTAATGATTAATGAATGATGATTGATGATTGATGATTGATGATTGATGATTGATGATTGATGATTGATGATTGATGATTGATGATTGATGATTGATGATTGATGATTGATGATGGATGATGGATTTATGATGATTGATGATTGGTGTTTAATGATTGATGATTGATGATTGCTGAATGATAATTGACGATTGCTGATTGATGATTGATGATTGACGATTGATAATTGATGATTGATGATTGATGATTGATGATTGATAATTGATCAATGATAATTTATCATTGATGATTGATGATTGATGATTGATGACTGATGAGTAACAATTGATGGTTGATGATTGATCATTGATGATTGATGATTGATGATTAATGTTATATGATTGATGATTGATGAGTGCTGAGTAATGAGTGGTGATTGATAATTGATTATTGATGATTGATGATTGATGATTGATCATTGATGATTGATGACTGATGACTGATGATTGATGATTGATGATTGATGATTGATGATTGATGATTGGTGATTGATGATTGATGATTGATTATTGATGATTGATGATTGATGATTGATGATTGATGATTGATGATTGATGATTGATAATTGATGATTGACGATTGATGATTGATGATTGATGGATGACGATTGATTATGAATAATTGATGATTTATGACTGATGATTGATCATTGATCATTGGTGATTGAAGAATTATGATTGATGATTGATGATTGATCATTGATGATTGGTGATTGATGATTGATGATTGATGACTGATGATTGATGATTGATGATTGATGATTGATGATTGATCATTGATGATTGATGACTGATGACTGATGATTGATGATTGATGATTGATGATTGATGATTGATGATTGATGATTGATGATTGATGATTGCTGACTAATGATTAACATTTGATGATTAATGAATGATCATTGATGATTGGATATTGATGATTGATGTTATATGATTGATGATTGATGCTTGATGAGTGATGAGTGATTGTTAATGATACATGATTGATGATTGATGGGTGATGATTGATGATTGATGCTAAGTGTTTGATAACTGATGATTGATGAATGATGATTGATGATTGATGGTTGGTGATTGATGATTGATGATTGATGATTAATGAATGATGATTGATGATTGATGATTGATGATTGATTATTGATGATTGATGATTGAAGATTGATGACTGATGATTGTTGATTGATGATTGATGATTGATGGTTGATGATTTATGATTGATGATTAATGATTGGTGATTGCTGATTGATGAGTGATGATTAATGATTGATGATTGATGATTGATGATTGATGATTGATGATTGATGATTCATGATTGATGATTTATGATTGATGATTGATGATTGATGATTGATGATTGATGATTGATGAGTGATGACTGATGATTAATGATTGATGAGTGATGATTGATGATTGATGATTGATGATTAGTGATTGATGATTGATGATTGATGATTGATTATTGTTCATTGATGAGTGATGAGTGATGATTGATGGTACATGATTGATGGTTGATGGGTGATGATTGATGATTTATGATTAGTGTTTGATGATTGATGATCGATGATTGATGAATGATGATTGATGATTGATGATTGATGATTGATAATTGATGACTGATGATTGATGATTGATGATTGATAATTGATTATTGGTGATTGATGATTGATGATTGATGAATGATTATTGGTGATTGATGATTGATGATTGATTATTGATTATTGATGATTGATGATTGATGATTGATGATTGATGATTGATGATTGATGATTGATGATTGATGATTGATGATTGATGATTGATGACTGATGATTGTTGACTGATGATTGATGATTGATGATTTATGATTTATGATTGATGATTGATGATTGATGATTGATGATTGATGATTGATGATTGATGATTGATGATTGATGATTGATGATTGATGATTGATGATTTATGATTTATGATTTATGATTGATGATTAATGATTGATGATTGATGATTGATGAGTGATTACTGATGATTGTTTATTGATGAGTGATGATTGATGATTAGTGATTGATGATTGATGATTGGTGATTGATGATTGATGATTGATTATTGTTGATTGATGAGTGATGATTGATGATTGATTATTAATGATTGACGATTAATGATTGATGATTGATGATTGATAATAGATGAATGATGATTGATGATTGATGATTGAAGACTGATGATTAATGATTGATGATTGATGATTGATTATTGATGATTGGAGATTTATAATTGATGATTGATGATCGATAATTGATGATTGATGATTGTTGATTGATGATTGATCATTAATGATTGATGATTGATGATTGGTAATTGATTACTGATGATTGATGATTGATGATTTATATCAGATGATTTATGTTTGATGATTGATGATTGATGATTGAGGATTGATCATTGATGATTGGTTATTGATGATTGATGACTGATGACTGATGATTGATGAATAATGATTGATGATTGATGACTGATGATTTACAATTGATGATTGATGGTTGATCATTGATGATTGGAGATTGATGATTAATGTTGCATGATTGATGATTGATGCTTGATGAGTGATGAGTGATGAGTGATGATTGATTATAGACGATTGATGATTAATGATTGATGATTAGTGTTTGATGATTGATGAATGATAATTGATGATCAATGATATATGATTGATGATTGATGAGTGATGAGTGATGGGTGATGATTGATGATTGATGATTGATGATTGATGATTGATGATTAATGATTGATGATTGATGATTGATGATTGGTAAGTGATGATTGATGACTGATGTTTGATGAATGACGATGGATGATTGGTGATTGATGATTGATCAGTAATGATTGATGATTGAGGTTTGATGTTTGATGACTGATGATTGATCATTGATGATTGATGATTGATGAATGATGACTGATGACTGATGATTGATGATTGATGATTGATGATTGATGATTGATGATTGATGATTGATGATTGATCATTGAACATTGATGATTGATGATTGATCATTAATGATTGATGATTGATGATTGGTAATTGATTACTGATGATTGATGATTGATGATTTATATCAGATGATTGATGTTTGATGATTGATGATTGATGATTGAGGATTGATCATTGATGATTGGTTATTGATGATTAATGACGTATGCTTGATGATTGAGGATTGAGGATTGATGATTGATTAATGATGATTGATGATTGATAATTGATAACTGATTATTGATGATTGGTTATTGATTATATATGATTGATAACTGATGTTTGATTATTTACGATGGATGATTGCCTATTGAAGATTGATGATTGACGATTGATGATCGATTATTTATGGTTGATGATTGATGATTGATGATTGATAATTGATGATTGATGACTGATGATTGATGATTCATGATTGATGATTGATGATTGAGGATTGATGATTGGTGATTGATAATTGATGATTGATGATTGATGATTGTTTATTGATGATTGATAACTGATGATTGATGATTGAAGATTGATGATTGATGAATGATGATTGAAGATTGATGTTTGACGATGAATGATTATTGATTGATTATTGATGATTTATGATTAATAACTGATGTTTGATGATTCACGATGGATGATTGATGATTGATGATTGATGATTGATGGATGATGATTGATAATTGGTGTTTGATGATTGATGATTGATAAATGATGATGGACGGTTGATGATTGATGATTGATTATTGATGATCGATGATTGATGATTGATGATTGATGATACATGATTGGTGATTGATGATTGATGATTGATGATTGATGATTGATGATTGATGATTGATGATTGATGATTGATGATTGATGTTTGATGATTGATGAGTGATGATTGATGATACATGATTGATTATTGATGATTGGTGATTGATAATTGATGATTGATTATTGATGGATGATGATTGATGATTGAAGATTGATGATTAATAATTGATGATCAATGATATAAGATTGATGATTGATGATTGATGAGTGATGAGTGATGATTGATGATTGATGATTGATGATTGATGATTGATGATTGATGATTGAAGATTGATGAATGATGATTGTTGATTGATGATTGGTGATTGATGATTGATGATTGATGATTGATGATTGGTGATTGATTATTGATGACTGATGACTGATGTTTGATGATTGGCGATGGATGATTGATGATTGATGATTGATCATTAATGATTGATGATTGGTAATTGATAATTGATGATTGATGATTGGTAACTGATGATAGATTTTTGATGATTGATGATTGAGGATTGATCATTGATTATTGGTGATTGATGATTGATGATTGGTCATTGATGATTGATGAGTGATGACTGATGATTGATGATTGATGACTGATGATTAATAATAGATGATTGATCATTGATGATTGGAGATTGATGTTTAATGTTATATGATTGATGATTGATGCATGATGAGTGATGAGTGATGAGCGATGATTGATGATAGATGATTGATGATTGATGATTGATTATTATTGTTTGATGATTGATGATTGATTAATAATCATTGATGATTGATGATTGATGATTGACGATTGATGATTGATGATTGATGATTGATGATTGATGATTGATGATTGATGATTGATGATTGATGATTGATGATTGATGATTGATGATTGATGATTGATGATTGATGATTGATGATTGATGATAGATGATTGATGATTGAAGACTGATGATTGATGATTGTTGATTGATGATTGATTATTGATGATTGGTGATTGACAATTGATGATTGATAATTGATGATAGATATTTGAAGATTAATGAATGATAATTGATTATCAATGATACATGATTGATGAATGATGAGTGACGATTGATGATTGATGAGTGATGATTGATGATTGATGATTGATGATTGATGATTGATTACTGATGATTGATGATTTATGATTGATGATTCATGATTGGTGATTGATGATTGATGACTGATGTTTGATGATTGACGATGGATGATTGCTGATTGATGACTGATCAGTAAAGAGTGATGATTGATGGTTGATGACTGATGAATGACCATTGATGATTGATGATTGATGATTGATGACTGATGATTGACGATTGATAATTGATGAGTGACGATTGATGATTGATGATTGATGATTGATGACTGATCATTAATGATTGATGATTGATGATTGGTCATTGATTATTGATGATTGATGATTGATAACTGATGATTGATGTTTGATGATTGATGATTGAGGATTGATCTTTCATGATTGGTGATTGATGATTAATGACGTATGATTGATGATTGAGCATTGAGGATTGATTATTGATGTTTGATGATTGATGATTGATAAGTGATAATTGATAATTGAGGATTTATTATTGATTATTTATGATTGATGACTGAAGTTTGATGATTGACGATGGATGATTGATGATTGATGATTGCTGTGTGATGATTAATGATTTATGATTGATGATTGATGATGAAGATTGATCATTAACGATTGATGATTAATGATTGAGGATTGATAATTTATGATTGATGATTGATGAATGATGAATGGAGATTGATGATTGATGATTGGTGTTTGACGATTGATGATTGATGGTTGATGAGTGATGATTGATGATTGATGATTGCTGATTGATGATTGATGATTGATGATTGATGATTGATTATTGATGATTGATGAATGATGATTGAAGATTGATGATTGACGATGGATGATCGATGATTTATGATTGATGATTGATGATTGATAATTGATGATTCATGATTGATGATTGATGATTGATGAATGATAATTGATGATTGATGATTGATGATTGATGATTGATGATTGATGATTAATGATTGATGATTGATTATTGATGATTGATGATTGATGATTGGTGATTGATGATTGATAATTGATGATTGATGATTGATGATTGATGATTGATGATTGGTGATTGATGAGTGATGAGTGATGAATGAAAATTGATGATTGGTTACGATGATTAATGATTGATGACTGATGATTGAAGATTGATAATTGATGATTGAAGATTGATAATTGACGATGAATGATTAATGATTGATTATTGATGATTTATTATTGATAACTGATATTTGATGATTCACGATGGATGATTGTTGATTTATTATTTATTATTTATGATAGATGATTGATGAGTTATAATTGATGATTGATGATTGATGATTGGTAAATGATGATTCATAATTGATGATTGATGATTGGTTATTGATGATTGATGATTGATGAGTGATGATTGATGATTGATGATTGATGATTGATCATTGATTATTGATTATTGATTATTGATTATTTATTATTGCTCATTGATGATTGATGATTGATGATTGTTGATTGATGATTGATGAATGATCATTGATAATTAATGATTGATGATTGATGATTGATTATTGATGATTGATGATTGATGATTGATGATTGATGATTGATGATTGATGGTTTATGGTTGATGATTGATGATTGATGATTGATGATTGATGATTTATTATTTATGATTTATGATTGATGATTAATGATTGATGATTGATGATTGATGAGTGATTACTGATGATTGTTTATTGATGAGTGATGATTGATGATTAGTGATTGATGATTGATGATTGGTGATTGATGATTGATGATTGATTATTGTTGATTGATGAGTGATGATTGATGATTGATTATTAATGATTGACGATTAATGATTGATGATTGATGATTGATAATAGATGAATGATGATTGATGATTGAAGACTGATGATTAATGATTGATGATTGATGATTGATTATTGATGATTGGAGATTTATAATTGATGATTGATGATCGATAATTGATGATTGATGATTGTTGATTGATGATTGATCATTAATGATTGATGATTGATGATTGGTAATTGATTACTGATGATTGATGATTGATGATTTATATCAGATGATTTATGTTTGATGATTGATGATTGATGATTGAGGATTGATCATTGATGATTGGTTATTGATGATTGATGACTGATGACTGATGATTGATGAATAATGATTGATGATTGATGACTGATGATTTACAATTGATGATTGATGGTTGATCATTGATGATTGGAGATTGATGATTAATGTTGCATGATTGATGATTGATGCTTGATGAGTGATGAGTGATGAGTGATGATTGATTATAGACGATTGATGATTAATGATTGATGATTAGTGTTTGATGATTGATGAATGATAATTGATGATCAATGATATATGATTGATGATTGATGAGTGATGAGTGATGGGTGATGTTTGATGATTGATGATTGATGATTGATGATTAATGATTGATGATTGATGATTGGTAATTGATGATTGATGACTGATGTTTGATGAATGACGATGGATGATTGGTGATTGATGATTGATCAGTAATGATTGATGATTGAGGTTTGATGTTTGATGACTGATGATTGATCATTGATGATTGTTGATTGATGAATGATGACTGATGACTGATGATTGATGATTGATGATTGATGATTGATGATTGATGATTGATGATTGATGATTGATCATTGAACATTGATGATTGATGATTGATCATTAATGATTGATGATTGATGATTGGTAATTGATTACTGATGATTGATGATTGATGATTTATATCAGATGATTGATGTTTGATGATTGATGATTGATGATTGAGGATTGATCATTGATGATTGGTTATTGATGATTAATGACGTTTGCTTGATGATTGAGGATTGAGGATTGATGATTGATTAATGATGATTGATGATTGATAATTGATAACTGATAATTGATGATCTGTTATTGATTATATATGATTGATAACTGATGTTTGATTATTTACGATGGATGATTGCCTATTGAATATTGATGATTGACGATTGATGATCGATTATTTATGGTTGATGATTGATGATTGATGATTGATAATTGATGATTGATGACTGATGATTGATGATTCATGATTGATGATTGATGATTGAGGATTGATGATTGGTGATTGATAATTGATGATTGATGATTGATGATTGTTTATTGATGATTGATAACTGATGATTGATGATTGAAGATTGATGATTGATGAATGATGATTGAAGATTGATGTTTGACGATGAATGATTATTGATTGATTATTGATGATTTATGATTAATAACTGATGTTTGATGATTCACGATGGATGATTGATGATTGATGATTGATGATTGATGGATGATGATTGATAATTGGTGTTTGATGATTGATGATTGATAAATGATGATGGACGGTTGATGATTGATGATTGATTATTGATGATCGATGATTGATGATTGATGATTGATGATACATGATTGGTGATTGATGATTGATGATTGATGATTGATGATTGATGATTGATGATTGATGGTTGATGATTGATGATTGATGATTGATGATTGATGACTGATGATTAATAATTGATGATTGATCATTGATGATTGGAGATTGATGTTTAATGTTATATGATTGATGATTGATGCATGATGAGTGATGAGTGATGAGCGATGATTGATGATAGATGATTGATGATTGATGATTGATTATTATTGTTTGATGATTGATGATTGATTAATAATCATTGATGATTGATGATTGATGATTGATGATTGACGATTGATGATTGATGATTGATGATTGATGATTGATGATTGATGATTGATGATTGATGATTGATGATTGATGATTGATGATTGATGATTGGTGATTGATGAATGATGATTGATGATTGATGATTGATGATTGATGATAGATGATTGATGATTGAAGACTGATGATTGATGATTGTTGATTGATGATTGATTATTGATGATTGGTGATTGATAATTGATGATTGATAATTGATGATAGATATTTGAAGATTAATGAATGATAATTGATTATCAATGATACATGATTGATGAATGATGAGTGACGATTGATGATTGATGAGTGATGATTGATGATTGATGATTGATAATTGATGAGTGACGAGTGATGATTGATGATTGATGATTGGTAATTGATTATTGATGATTGATGATTGATAACTGATGATTGATGTTTGATGATTGATGATTGAGGATTGATCTTTCATGATTGGTGATTGATGATTAATGACGTATGATTGATGATTGAGCATTGAGGATTGATTATTGATGTTTGATGATTGATGATTGATAAATGATATTTGATAATTGAGGTTTTATTATTGATTATTTATGATTGATGACTGAAGTTTGATGATTGACGATGGATGATTGATGATTGATGATTGCTGTGTGATGATTGATGATTTATGATTGATGATTGATGATGAAGATTGATCATTAACGATTGATGATTAATGATTGAGGATTGATAATTTATGATTGATGATTGATGAATGATGAATGGAGATTGATGATTGATGATTGGTGTTTGACGATTGATGATTGATGGTTGATGAGTGATGATTGATGATTGATGACTGCTGATTGATGATTGATGATTGATGATTGATTATTGATGATTGATGAATGATGATTGAAGATTGATGATTGACGATTTATGATCGATGATTTATGATTGATGATTGATAATTGATGATTCATGATTGATGATTGATGATTGATGAATGATAATTGATGATTGATGATTGATGATTGATGATTGATGATTAATGATAGATGATTGATTATTGATGATTGATGATTGATGATTGGTGATTGATGATTGATAATTGATGATTGATGATTGATGATTGATGATTGGTGATTGATGAGTGATGAGTGATGAATGAAAATTGATGATTGGTTATGATGATTAATGATTGATGACTGATGATTGAAGATTGATGATTGATGATTGAAGATTGAAAATTGACGATGAATAATTAAAGATTGATTATTGATGATTTATTATTGATAACTGATATTTGATGATTCACGATGGATGATTGTTGATTTATTATTTATTATTTATGATTGATGATTGATGAGTTATAATTGATGATTGATGATTGATGATTGGTAAATGATGATTCATAATTGATGATTGATGATTGGTTATTGATGATTGATGATTGATGAGTGATGATTGATGATTGATGATTGATAATTGATGATTGATCATTGATTATTGATTATTGATTATTGATTATTGATTATTGTTCATTGATGATTGATGATTGATGATTGTTGATTGATGATTGATGAATGATCATTGATAATTGATGATTGATGATTGATGATTGATTATTGATGATTGATGATTGATGATTGATGATTGATGATTGATGATTGATGATTGATGATTGATGGTTTATAATTGATGATTGATGATTGATGATTGATGATTGATGATAGATGATTGATGATTGATGATTGATGATTGATGAGTGATGACTGTTGAATGATTATTGATGAGTGATGATTGATGATTGATGATAAGTGATTGATTATTGATGATTGATGAGTGATGATTGATGATTAATGATTGATGATTGATGATTGATGATTGATGATTGATGATTGATGATTGATGATTGATGATTGATGTTTGATGATTAATGCTTGATGATTGATGATTGGATTTTGATGATTGATGAATAACGATTGAAGAGTGATGATTGACGATGGATGATTGATGATTGAAGATATATAATTGATGATTGATGAGTGATGAGTGATGATTGATGATTGATGGTTGATGGTTGATGGTTGATGATTGATGATTGCTGATTGATGAGTGATGAGTGATGATTGATGAGTGAAGATTGATGATTTACGATGGATGATTGATGATTGATTATTGGTGATTTATGATTGATAACTGATGTTTGATGATTCACGATGGATGACTGTTGATTGATGATTGATGATTGATTATTGATGATTGATGATTGATGATTGATGAGTGATGATTGATGATTGATGAGTGATGATTGATGATTGACGATTGATTATTGATGATTGAACATTGATGATTGATGATTGATGATTGATGATTGATGATTGATGATTTATGATTGATGATTGATAATTGATAATTGATGATTGATGATTGATGATTGATGATTGATGATTGATGACTGATGATTGATGATTGATGGTTAATGATTGATGATTGATGATTGATGATTGAGGGTTGATGATTGATGATTGATGATTGATGATTGATGATTGATGATTGATGATTGATGATTGATGATTGATGATTGATGATTAATGATTGATGATTGATGATTGATGATTGATGATTGATGGTTGATGATTGATGATTGATGATTGTTGATCGACGATTGATGATTGATGATTGATGTTTAATGATTGATGACTGATGATTGATGATTGATGATTGATGATTTATGATTTGTGATTGATGATTGATGACTCATGATTGATGATTGATGATCAATGATATATGATTGATGATTGATGAGTGATGAGTGATGATTGATGATTGATGATTGATGATTGATGATTGATGATTGATGATTGATGATTGATGATTGATGATTAATGATTGATGATTGATAATTGATTATTGTTAATTGATGATTGATGACTGATGTTTGATGAATGACGATGGATGATTGGTGATTGATGATTGATCAGTAATGATTGATGATTGAGGTTTGATGGTTGATGACTGATGACTGATGATTGATGAATAATGATTGATGATTGATGACTGATGATTTACAATTGATGGTTGATCATTGATGATTGATGATTGATGAATGATGACTGATGACTGATGATTGATGATTGATGATTGATGATTGATGATTGATGATTGATGATTGATGATTGATGATTGATGATTGATGATTGATGATTGATCATTGATGATTGATGATAAATTATTGATGATTGTAGATTGAAAATTAATGATTGATGATTGATGATCGATGATTGATGATTGATGATTGATGATTGATGATTGATGATTGAAGATTGATGATTGAATACTGATGATTGATGATTGATGATTGATGATTGATGATTGTTGATTGTTGATTGATGCTTGATTATTGATGATTGATCATTGATGATTGATGACTGATGGCTGATGATTGATGATTGATGATTGATGATTGATTACTGATGATTTGCAATTGATGATTGATGATTGATCATTGATGATTGGAGATTGATGATTAATGTTATATGATTGATGATTTATGCTTGATGAGTAATGAGTGATGAGTGATGATTGATTATAGATGATTGATGATTGATGATTAGTGTTTGATGATTGATGAGTGATAACTGATGATCGATGATTGATGATTGATGATTGATGATTGATGATTTATGATTGATGATTGATGGTTGATGATTGATGATTGATGATTGATGATTGATGATTGATGATTGATGATTGACGATTGATGATTGATTATTGATGATTGATTATTGATGTTTGATGAATGATGATTGAACATTGATGATTGACGATGGATGATCGATGATTGATTATTGATGATTGATGATTGATGATTGATGATTGATAATTGAAGATTGATGACTGATGATTGATGATTCATGATTGATGATTGATGATTGATGATTGAGGATTGATGATTGGTGATTGATGAGTGAAGACTGACGATTGAAGATTGATGATTGACGATGGATGATTATTGATTGATTATTGATGATTTATGATTGATAACTGATGTTTGATGATTCACGATGGATGATTGATGATTGATGAATGATGATTGATGATTGAGTATTGATGATTGGTGATTGATAATTAATGATTGTTTATTGATGGTTGATGATTGATGATTGAAGCATGATGATTGATAATTGATGATCAATGATATATGATTGATGATTCATGATTGATGAGTGATGAGTGATGATTGATGATTGGCGATTGATAATTGTTGATTGATCAGTGATGATTGATGATTGATGATTGATGAATGATTATTGATGATTGATGATTGATGATTAATGATTGATGATTGATGATTGATGATTGATGATTGATGATTGATGATTGATGATTGATGATTGATCATTGATGATTGATCACTGATGATTGATCATTGATGATTGATGACTGATTACTGATGATTGATGATTGATGATGATGACTGATGATTAACAATTGATGGTTGATGATTGATCTTTGATGATTGGAGATTGACGATTAATGTTATATGATTGATGATTGATGAGTGCTGAGTAATGAGTGATGATTGCTGATTGATGATTGATGAGTGATGATTGATGGTACATGATTGATGATTGATGGGTGATGATTGATGATTGTTGTTTAGTGTTTGATGATTGATGGATGATGAATGTAGATTGATGATTGATGATTGGTGATTGATGATAGATGATTGATGAATGATGATTGATGATTGATGATTGATAATTGATGATTGGTGATTGAAGATTGATGATTGATTATTGATGATTGATGATTGATGATTGATGATTGATGACTGATGATTGTTGACTGATGATTGATGATTGATGATTGATGATTTATGATTGATGATTGATGATTGATGTTGATGATTGATGATTGATGATTGATGATTGATGATTGATGATTTATGATTGATGATTCATGATTGATGAGTGATGAGTGATGATTGATGATTGGCGATTGATAATTGTTGATTGATCAGTGATGATTGATGATTGATGATTGATGAATGATTATTGATGATTGATGATTGATGATTAATGATTGATGATTGATGATTGATGATTGATGATTGATGATTGATGATTGATGATTGATGATTGATGATTGATCATTGATGATTGATCACTGATGATTGATCATTGATGATTGATGACTGATTATTGATGATTGATGATTGATGATGATGACTGATGATTAACAATTGATGGTTGATGATTGATCATTGATGATTGGAGATTGACGATTAATGTTATATGATTGATGATTGATGAGTGCTGAGTAATGAGTGATGATTGTTGATTGATGATTGATGAGTGATGATTGATGGTACATGATTGATGATTGATGGGTGATGATTGATGATTGTTGTTTAGTGTTTGATGATTGATGGATGATGAATGTAGATTGATGATTGATGATTGGTGATTGATGATAGATGATTGATGAATGATGATTGATGATTGATGATTGATAATTGATGATTGGTGATTGAAGATTGATGATTGATTATTGATGATTGATGATTGATGATTGATGATTGATGATTGATGACTGATGATTGTTGACTGATGATTGATGATTGATGATTTATGATTGATGATTGATGTTGATGATTGATGATTGATGATTGATGATTGATGATTGATGATTGATGATTTATGATTGATGATTCATGATTGATGAGTGATGAGTGATGATTGATGATTGGCGATTGATAATTGTTGATTGATCAGTGATGATTGATGATTGATGATTGATGAATGATTATTGATGATTGATGATTGATGATTAATGATTGATGATTGATGATTGATGATTGATGATTGATGATTGATGATTGATGATTGATGATTGATCATTGATGATTGATCACTGATGATTGATCATTGATGATTGATGACTGATTACTGATGATTGATGATTGATGATGATGACTGATGATTAACAATTGATGGTTGATGATTGATCATTGATGATGGGAGATTGACGATTAATGTTATATGATTGATGATTGATGAGTGCTGAGTAATGAGTGATGATTGTTGATTGATGATTGATGAGTGATGATTGATGGTACATGATTGATGATTGATGGGTGATGATTGATGATTGTTGTTTAGTGTTTGATGATTGATGGATGATGAATGTAGATTGATGATTGATGATTGGTGATTGATGATAGATGATTGATGAATGATGATTGATGATTGATGATTGATAATTGATGATTGGTGATTGAAGATTGATGATTGATTATTGATGATTGATGATTGATGATTGATGATTGATGACTGATGATTGTTGACTGATGATTGATGATTGATGATTGATGATTTATGATTGATGATTGATGTTGTTGATTGATGATTGATGATTGATGATTGATGATTGATGATTTATGATTGATGATTGATGATTGATGATTGATGATTGATGATTGATGATTGATGAGTGATGATTGATGATTGATGATTGATGATTGATGATTGATTATTGATTATTGATTATTGATTATTGATGATTGATGATTAATGATTGATGATTGATGATTGGTGACTGAAAATTGATGATTGATGATTGATGATTGATAGGTGATGATTGATGATTGATTATTGATGATTGATGATTGATGATTGATGATTGATCATTGATCATTGATTGTTGATGAGTGATCATTGATGATTGATGACTGATTATCGATGATTGATGATTGATGATTGATGACTGATGATTAACAATTGATGGTTGATAATTGATGATTGGAGATTGATTATTAATGATATATTATTGATGATTGTAAGTGATGAGTAATGAGTGATGATTGCTGATTGATGATTGATGATTGATGATTGATGATTGATGAATGATCATTGATCATTGATGATTGATGACTGATGACTGATGATTGATGATTGATGATTGATGATTGATGATTGATGATTGATGATTGATGATTGATGATTGATGATTGATGATTGATGATTGATGATTGATGATTGATTATTGATGATTGATGATTGATGATTGATGATTGATGATTGATGATTAATGATTGATGATTGATGATTGGTGAATGATGATTGATGACTGATGGTTGATGATTGATGATTGATGATTGATGATTGATGAATGATGATTGATGATTGAAGACTGATGATTGATGATTTATGATTGATGATAAATTATTGATGATTGTAGATTGAAAATTAATTATTGATGATTGATGATCGATGATTGATAATTGATGATTGATGATTGATGATTGATGATTGATGATTGATGATTGATGATTGATGATTGATGATTGATGATTGATGATTGATGATTGATGATTGATGATTGAATATTGATGATTGATGATTGATGATTGATGATTGATGATTGATGATTGTTGATTGTTGATTGATGCTTGATTATTGATGATTGATCATTGATGATTGATGACTGATGGCTGATGATTGATGATTGATGATTGATGATTGATGATTTATTTCTGATGATTTGCAATTGATGATTGATGATTGATCATTGATGATTGGAGATTGATGATTAATGTTGCATGATTGATGATTGATGCTTCATGAGTAATGAGTGATGAGTGATGATTGATTATAGATGATTGATGATTGATGATTAGTGTTTGATGATTGATGAGTGATAACTGATGATCGATGATTGATGATTGATGATTGATGACTGATGAGTGATGATTGATTAGTGATGATTGATGATTGATGATTTATAATTGATGATTGATTATAGATGATTGATGATTGATGATTAGTGTTTGATGATTGTTGAATGATAATTGATGATCGATGATTGATGATTGATGATTGATGATTGATGATTGATGATTGATGATTGATGATTGATGATTGATGATTGATGATTGACAATTGATGATTGATGATTGATTATTGATGATTGATTATTGATGTTTGATGAATGATGATTGAAGATTGATGATTGACAATGGATGATCGATGATTGATTATTGATGATTGATGATTGATGATTGATGATTGATAATTGAAGATTGATGACTGATGATTGATGATTCATGATTGATGATTGATGATTGATGATTGAGGATTGATGATTGGTGATTGATGAGTGAAGACTGACGATTGAAGATTGATGATTGACGATGAATGATTATTGATTGATTATTGATGATTTATGATTGATAACTGATGTTTGATGATTCCCGATGGATGATTGATGATTGATGAATGATGATTGATGATTGAGTATTGATGATTGGTGATTGATAATTAATGATTGTTTATTGATGGTTGATGATTGATGATTGAAGCATGATGATTGATAATTGATGATCAATGATATATGATTGATGATTCATGATTGATGAGTGATGAGTGATGATTGATGATTGGCGATTGATGATTGATGATTGATGATTGATGATTGTTGATTGATGATTGATGATTGATGATTGATGATTGATGATTGATGATTGATGATTGATGATTGATGATTGATGATTGATGATTGATGATTGATGATTGATGATTGATGATTGATGATTGATGATTGATGATTGATGATTGATGATTGATGATTGATGATTGGTGATTGATGATTGATGACTGATGTTTGATGATTGATGATTAATGATTGATGATTGATGATTGATGATAGATGATTGATGATTGATGATTGATGATAGATGATTGATGATTGATGATTGATGAATGATGATTGATGATTGATGATTGATTATTGATGATTGATGATTGATGATTGACGATTGATGATTGATGATTGATGATTGATGATTGAAGATTGATGATTGATGATTGATGATTGATGATTGATGATTGATGATTGATGATTGATGATTGATGATTGATGATTGAAGATTGAAGATTGATGATTGATGATTGATGATTGATGATTAATGATTGATGATTGATGATTGATGATAGATGATTGATGATTGAAGACTGATGATTGATGACTGTTGATTGATGATTTATCATTGATGATTGGTGATTAATAATTGATGATTGATAATCGATGATTGATGATTCAAGATTGATGAATGATAATTGATGATCAATGATAAATGATTGATGATTGATGAGTGATGAGTGATGAGTGATGATTGATGATTGATGATTGATGATTGATGATTGATGATTGACGATTGCTGATTGATGATTGATGATTGATGATTGATGATTGATGATTGATTATTTATGAGTGATTATTGGTTATTGATCATTGATGATTCATGATTTGCTATTGATGATTGATGATTGATGATTGATGATTGATGATTGATGATTGATGATTGATTATTGATGATTGATGATTGATGATTGATGATTGATGATTGATGATTGATGATTGATGATTGATGATTGATGATTGATGATTGATGATTGATGATTGATGATTGATGATTGATGATTGATGATTGATGATTGATGATTGATGATTGGTGATTGATGATTGATGACTGATGTTTGATGATTGGCGATGGATGATTGGTGATTGATGATTGATCAGTAATGATCGATGATTGATGATTGATTGTTGATGTCTGATGATTGATCATTGATGATTGAAAACTGATGACTGATGATTGATGATTGATGATTATTCATTAAAGATTGATGATTGATGATTGGTAATTGATTATTGATTATTGATGATTTATGATTGATGATTGATGTTTGATGATTGGTGATTGATGATTGAGGATTCATCATTGATTATTGGTGATTGATGATTGATGATTGATGATTGATCATTGATCATTGATGATTGATGACTGATGACTGATGACTGATGACTGATGATTGATGATTGATGATTGATGATAGATGACTGATGATTCATAATTGATGATTGATCATTGATGATTGGAGATTGATGATTAATGCTAAATGATTATTGATTGATGCATGATGAGTGATGAGTGATGAGTAATGATTGATGACTGATGATTGATGATTGATGATTAGTGTTTGATGATTGATGATTGATGAATGACGATTGATGATTGATGATTGACGATTGATGATTGATGATTGATGATTGACGATTGATGCTTGATGATTGATGATTGATGGTTGATGATTGATGATTGATGATTGATGATTGATGATTGAAGATTGATGATTGATGATTGAGCATTGATGATTGATGATTGATGATTGATGATTGATGATTGATGATTGATGATTGATGATTGATGATTGATGATTGATGATTGATGATTGATGATTGATGATTGATGATTAATGATTGATGATTGATGATTGATGATAGATGATTGATGATGGAAGACTGATGATTGATGACTGTTGATTGATGATTTATCATTGATGATTGGTGATTAATAATTGATGATTGATAATTGATGATTAATGTTTCAAGATTATTGAATGATAATTGATGATCAATGATAAATGATTGATGATTGATGATTGATGAGTGATGAGTGATGAGTGATGAGTGATGATTGATGATTGATGATTGATGATTGATGATTGATGATTGCTGATTGATGATTGATGATTGATGATTGATGATTGATGATTGACGATTGCTGATTGATGATTGATGATTGATGATTGATGATTGATGATTGATGATTGATGATTGATGATATATGATTGATGATTGATGATTGATGACTGATGTTTGATGATTGACGATGGATGATTGATGATTGATGATTGATGATTGATGATTGATGATGGATGATTGATGATTGATGATTGATGATTGATGATTGATGATTGATGATTAATGAATGATGACTGATGACTGATGATTGATGATTGATGACTGATGACTGATTATTAATGATTGATGATTGGTAATGGATTATTGATGATTGATGATTGATGATTGATGATTGATGATTGATGATTGATTATTGATGATTGATGATTGATGATTGATGATTGATGATTGATGATTGATGATAGATGATTGATGATTGATGATTGAAGACTGATGATTGATGACTGTTGATTGATGATTGATCATTGATGATTGGTGATTCAAGATTGATGAATGATAATTGATGATCAATGATATAGGATTGATGATTGATGATTGATGAGTGATGAGTGATGAGTGATGATTGAGGATTGATAATTGATGATTGATAATTGATAATTGATTATTTGTAAATTGATAATTGATGATTGATTATTGATAAATGATAATGATAAATGAAATGATAAATGATATTGATAAATGATTGATGACTGATGTTTGATGATTGACGATGGATGATTGGTGATTGATGATTGATTATTGATGATTGATGTGTGATGATTGATGATTTATGATTGATGATTGATGATGAAGATTGATCATTAATGATTGATGATTAATGATTGATGATTAATAATATATGATTGATGATTGATGATTGACGATTGATGATTGATGATTGATGATTGGTGTTTGATGTTTGATGTTTGATGATTGATGATTGATGATTGATTATTGTAGATTGATGATTGATAATTGATGATCAAGAATAAATGATGGATGATTTATGATTGATGATTACTGAGTGATGAGTGATGAGTGATGATTGATGATTGGGGATTAATGGGTGATGATTGACGATTGATGATAAATGATTGATGATTGAAGACTGGTGATTGTTGATTGATGATTGATGATAGATTATTGATGATTGGTGATTGATAATTGATGATTGATAATTGATGATTGATGGTTGATAATTGAAGGTTGATGATTGATAATTGATGATTGATGATTGATGATTGATGATTGATGAGTGATGAGTGATGAGTGATGGTTGATGATTGATGAGTAATGATTGTTGATTGATGTTTGATGATTGATAATTGATGATTGATGATTAATGAATGATGATTGATGGTTGATGATTGATGATTGATGATTGATGATTGATGATTGATTATTTATGATTGATTTTTGGTTATTGATGATTGATGATTGATGATTGATGATTGATGATTGATGATTGATGATTGATGACTGATGATTGATGATTGATTATTGATGATTGATGATTGATGATTGATGCTTGATGATTGATGATTGATGATTGATGATTGATGATTGATGACTGATGACTGATTACTGATGATTGATGATTGATGATTGATTATTTATGATTGATGATTGATGAATGGTGATTGATTATTGATGATTGATGATGGATGATTGATGATTGATGATTGATGATTGCTGATTGATGATTGATGATTGATGATTGATGATTGATGATTGATGATTGATGATTGATGATTGATGATTGATGAGTGATGATTAATGAGTGATGTGTGATGATTGATGATTGATGATTGATTATTCATGTTCGATAACTGACGTTTTATGATTGATGATTGATGGTGGTAGATTGAAAACTGATGATCGATGATTTATTATTCATAATTGATGATTGATGATTGATCATTGACCAATGATGATTGATGACTGATGACTGATAATTGATGAATGATGATTGATCGTTGATGATTAGAGATTGATGATTAATGTTATATGATTGATGATTGATGAGTTTTGAGTGATGAGTGATAAGCGATGATTGATGATTGATGATTGATGATTGATGAGAAAATATTCATGATTGAAGACTGATTATTGCTGATTGATGATTGATTATTGATGATTGATGATTGATGATTGATGGATGATGATTGGTGATTAGTGTTTGATGATTGATGAATGATGATTGATGATTGATGATTGATGATTGATGATTGATGATTGATGATTTATGATTGATGATTGAAGATAAATTATTGATGACTGATGATTAATGATTGATGATTGATGATGGATAATTGATGATTGTTGATTGATGATTGATGATTGATGTTTGATGATTGATGGGTGATGATTGATGATTGATGATTGGTGTTTGATGAATGATTGATAATTGATGGATTATGATTGACGATTGATAATTGATGATTGATTATTGTTGATTGATGATTGATAATTGAAGATTAATGATTGATGATTGATGATTGATTATAGAGAATTGATGATTGAAGACGGATGATTGATGATTGATGATTGATTATTGATGATTGGTGATTGATAATTCATGATTGATAAATGATGATTGATGATTGATTATTGTAGATTGATGATTGATAATTGATGATCAATTATATATGATTGATGATTGATGATTGATGATTACTGAGTGATGAGTGATGAGTGATGATTGATGATTGTGGATTAATGGGTGATGATTGATGATTGATGATAAATGATTGATGATTGAAGACTCATGATTGTTTATTGATGATAGATGATTGATTATTGATGATTGGTGATTGGTAATTGATGATTGATAATTGATGATTGATGGTTGATTATTGAAGATTGATGATTGATAATTGATGATTGATGATTGATGAGTGATGAGTGATGGTTGATGCTTGATGAGTGATGATGAATGATTGATGTTAATTGAATGATGATTTATAATTGATGATTGATGATTGATTATTGGTTATTGATGATTGATGAGTGTTGATTGATGATTGATGATTGATGACTGATGATTGATGATTGATGATTGATGATTGATGATTGATGATTGATGATTGATGCTTGATGATTGATGATTGATGATTGATGACTGATGATTGATGATAGATGATTGATGATTGATGATTGATGAATTGTGATTGATGATTGATGAGTGATGATTGATGATTGATGATAGATGATTCATGTTGAAAACTGATGATTGCTGATTGATCATTGATTATTGTTGAGTGATGATTGATAATTGATGATTGATAATTGATGATTGATGATTGAAGATTGATGATTGGTAATTGATGATCAATGATATATGATTGATGATTGATGATTGATGATGAATGACTGATGATTGATGATTGATGATTGATTATTTGTTATTGATGACTGATGAGTGAATATTGATGATTTATGATTGATGACTGATGATTGATGATTGATTATTGATGATTGATGATTGATGATTGATGATTGATGCTTGATGATTGATGATTGATGATTGATGACTGATGATTGATGATAGATGATTGATGATTGATGATTGATGAATGGTGATTGATGATTGATGATTGATGATTGATGATAGATGATTCATGTTGAAAACTGATGATTGCTGATTGATCATTGATTATTGTTGAGTGATGATTGATAATTGATGATTGATAATTGATGATTGATGATTGAAGATTGATGATTGGTAATTGATGATCAATGATATATGATTGATGATTGATGAGTGATGCGTGATGATTGATAATTGATGATTGATGATTGGTGATTGATGATTGATGATTGATGATTGATGATTGATGATTGATGATGGATGATTAATGATAGATGATTCATGTTGAAAACTGATGATTGCTGATTGATCATTGATTATTGTTGAGTGATGATTGATAATTGATGATTGATAATTGATGATTGATGATTGAAGATTGATGATTGGTAATTGATGATCAATGATATATGATTGATGATTGATGAGTGATGCGTGATGATTGATGATTGATGGGTGATGATTGATGATTGGTGTCTGATGAATGATTGATGATTGTTGGATGATGATTGACGATTGATAATTGATAATTGCTTATTGTTGATTGATGACTGATAATTGATGATTAATGATTGATGATTGATGATTGATTATAGAGAATTGATGATTGAAGACGGATGATTGATAACTGATGATTGATTATTGATGATTGGTGATTGATAATTGATGATTGATAGTTGATGATTGATGATTGATTATTGTAGATTGATGATTATTTTTTGATGATCAATTATATATGATTGATGATTGATGATTGATGATTACTGAGTGATGAGTGATGAGTGATGATTGATGATTGTGGATTAATGGGTGATGATTGATGCTTGATGATAAATGATTGATGATTGAAGACTCATGATTGTTTATTGATGATTGATGATTAATTTTTGATGATTGGTGATTGGAAATTGATGATTGATAATTGATGATTGATGGTTGATTATTGAAGATTGATGATTGATAATTGATTATTGGTTATTGATGATTGATGAGTGATGATTGATGATTGATGATTGATGACTGATGATTGATGATTGATTATTGATGATTGATGATTGATGATTGATGCTTGATGATTGATGATTGATGATTGATGACTGATGATTGATGATTGATGATTGATTATTACTGAGAAATGAGTGATGAGTGATGATTGATGATTGTGGATTAATGGGTGATGATTGATGCTTGATGATAAATGATTGATGATTGAAGACTCATGATTGTTTATCGATGATTGATGATTGATTTTTGATGATTGGTGATTGGTAATTGATAATTGATAATTGATGGTTGATTATTGATGATTGATAATTGATTATTGGTTATTGATGATTGATGAGTGATGATTGATTATTTATGACTGATGACTGATGATTGATGATTGATTATTGATGATTGATGATTGATGATTGATGCTTGATGATTGATGATTGATGATTGATGACTGATGATTGATGTTTGATGATTGATGATTGATGGATGATGATTGATGATTGGTGTTTGATGATTGATGATTGATGATTGATGAATGATGACTGACGATTGATGTTTGATGATTGGTTGTTGATGATGGATGATTGACGATTGATGATTGATGATTGATGATTGATGATTGATGATTGATGTTTGATGATTGATGATTGATGATTGATGATTAATGAATGATGATTGAAGATTGATTATTGGTTATTGATGATTGATGAGTGATGATTGATGATTGATGATTGATGATTGATGATTGATGATTGATGACTGATGATTGATGATTGCTTATTGATGATTTATGATTGATGATTGACGCTTGATGATTGGTGATTGATGATTGATGACTGATGATTGATGATTGATGATTGATGATTGATGATTGATGATTGATGATTGATGATTGATGATTGATGATTGATGATTGATGATTGATGATTGATGATTGCTGATTGATGATTGATGATTGATGATTGATGATTGATTATTGATTATTGATAATTGATAATTGATCATTGATCATTGATCATTAATGATTGATGAATGATGAATGATGATTGATGATAGATTATTGATGACTGAAGATTAGCAAATGATGATTGATGATTGATCATTCATGATTTGAGATTGATGATTAATGTTATATGATTGATGATTGATGATTGATGAGTGATGAGTGATGAGGGATGAGGGATGATTGATGATTGATGATTGATGATTGATGATTGATGATTGATGATTGATGAGTGATGATAGATGATTGATGATTGGGTTTTGATGATTGATGAATGATGATTGGTGAATGATGATTGATAATTGATGATTGATGATTGATGATTGATGATTGATGATTGATGATTGATGATTGATTATTGATGATTAATGATTGATGATTGATGATTGATGATTGATGATTGATGATTGATGATTGATGATTGATGATTGATGATTGATGATTGATGATTGATTATTGATTATTGATTATTGATAATTGACCATTGATCATTGATCATTAATGATTGATGAATGATGACTGATGATTGATGATAGATCATTGATGACTGAAGATTAGCAAATGATGATTGATGATTGATGATTGATGATTATAGATTGATGATTAATGTTATATGATTGATGATTGATGATTGATGATTGATGAGTGATGAGTGATGAGGAATGATTGATTATTGATGATTGATGATTGATGAATGATGATAGATGATTGATGATTGATGATTGGGTTTTGATGATTGATGAATGATGATTGGTGAATGATGATTGATAACTGATGATTGATGATTGATTATTGATTATTGATGATTGATGATTGATGATTGATGATTGATGATTGATTATTGATAATTGATGATTGAAGACTGATGATTGATGATGGATGATTGATTATTGATGATTGGTGATTGATAATTGATGATTGATGACTGATGATTGATGATTGATGATTGGTGATTTATGATTGATGATTGATGATTGATGATTCATAATTGATGATTGATGGTTGATGATTGATGTTTGACGATTGATGAGTGATGATTGATGATTGATGATTGATGATTGATGATTGATGATTGATGGCTGATGATTGATGATAAATAACTGATTATTGATGATTGATGATTGATGATTGACGATTGATGATTGATGATTGATGGTTGATGATTGATGATTGATGATTGATGATTGATGATTGATGATCGATGAATGGTGATTGATGATTGATGATTGATGATGGATTATTGATGATTGATGATTGATGATTGATGAATGATGATTGCTGATTGATGATTGATGATTGATGATTGATGATTGATGATTGATGATTGATGATAGATGATTGACGATTGATGATTGATGATTGATGATTGATGATTGATGATTGATGTTTGATGATTGATGATTGATGATTGATGATTGATGATTGATGATTGATGATTGATGATTGATGATTGATGATTGATGATTGATGATTGATGATTGATGATTGATGATTGATGATTGATGAATGATGATTGATGATTGATGATTGGTGTTTGATGATTGATGATTGATGAATGATGATTGACGATTGATGATTGATTATTGATGATTGATGAGTGATGATTGATGATTGATGATTGATGATTGATGATTGATGATTGATGATCGATGAATGGTGATTGATGATTGATGATTGATGATGGATTATTGATGATTGATGATTGATGATTGATGATTGATGATTGCTGATTGATGATTGATGATTGATGATTGATGATTGATGATTGATGATAGATGATTGATGATTGATGATTGATGATTGATGGATGATGATTGATGATTGGTGTTTTATGATTGATGATTGATGATTGATGAATGATGATTGACGATTGATGTTTGATGATTGGTTGTTGATGATAGATGATTGACGATTGATGATTGATGATTGATGATTGATTACTGTAGATTGATGATTGATAATTGATGATCAATTATATATGATTGATGATTGATGATTACTGAGTGATGAGTGATGAGTGATGATTGATGATTGTGGATTAATGGGTGATGATTGATGATAAATGATTGATGATTGAAGACTCATGATTGTTTATTGATGATTGATGATTGATTATTGAAGATTGGTGATTGGTAATTGATGATTGATAATTGATGATTGATGGTTGATTATTGAAGATTGATGATTGATAATTGATGATTGATGATTGATGAGTGATGAGTGATGGTTGATGCTTGATGAGTGATGATGAATGATTGATGTTTGTTGAATGATGATTGATGATTATTGAATGATGATTGAAGATTGATGATTGATGATTGATGATTGATTATTGATAATTGATTATTGGTTATCGATGATTGATGAGTGATGATTGATCATTGATGATTGATGACTGATGATTGATGATTGATTATTGATGATTGATGATTGATGATTGATGATTGATGCTTGATGATTGATGATTGATGATTGATGATTGATGATTGATGATTGATGAATGGTGATTGATGATTGATGATTGATGATGGATTATTGATGATTGATGATTGATGATTGCTGATTGATGATTGATGATTGATGATTGATGATTGATGATTGATGATTGATGATTGATGATAGATGATTGACGATTGATGATTGATGATTGATGATTGATGATTGATGATTGATGATTGATGTTTGGTGATTGATGATTGATGATTGATGATTGATGATTGATGATTGATGATTGATGATTGATGATTGATGATTGATGATTGATGATTGATGGATGATGATTGATGATTGATGATTGGTGTTTGATGATTGATGATTGATGAATGATGATTGACGATTGATGATTGATGATTGATTATTGATGATTGATGAGTGATGATTGATGATTGATGAATGATGATTGATGATTAATGATAGATGATTGATGATTGGAGACTGATGATTGACGATTGATGATTGATTATTCATGATTGGTGATTGATAATTGATGATTGATAATTGATGATTGATGATTGATGATTGAAGATTGATGATTGATAATTGATGATCAGTGATATATAATTGATGATTGATGATTGATGACTAATGAGTGATGTGTGATGATTGATGATTGTCGATTGATTGGTGATGATTGATGATTGGTGATTGATGATTTATAATTGATGATTGATGATTGATGAATGATGATTGATGATTGATGATTGATGATTGATTATTGATTATTGATGATTGATGATTGATGATTGATGATTGATGATTGATGATTGATGATTGATGATTGATGATTGATGATTGATGATTGATGATTGATGATTGATGATTGATGATTGATGATTGATGATTGATGATTGATGATTGATGATTGATGATTGATGATTGATTATTGATGATTGATGATTGATGATTGATTATTGATTATTGATTATTGATAATTGATAATTGATCATTGATCATTGATCATTGATCATTAATGATTGATAAATGATGAATGATGATTGATGATAGATTATTGATGACTGAAGATTAGCAAATGATGATTGATGATTGATCATTCATGATTTGAGATTGATGATTAATGTTATATGATTGATGATTGATGAGTGATGAGTGATGAGGGATGAGGGATGATTGATGATTGATGATTGATGATTGATGATTGATGATTGATGATTGATGAGTGATGATAGATGATTGATGATTGGGTTTTGATGATTGATGAATGATGATTGGTGAATGATGATTGATAATTGATGATTGATGATTGATGATTGATGATTGATGATTGATGATTGATTATTGATGATTAATGATTGATGATTGATGATTGATGATTGATGATTGATGATTGATGATTGATGATTGATGACTGATGATTGATAATTGATGATTGATGATTGATTACTGTAGATTGATGATTGATAATTGATGATCAATTATATATGATTGATGATTGATGATTACTGAGTGATGAGTGATGAGTGATGATTGATGATTGTGGATTAATGGGTGATGATTGATGATAAATGATTGATGATTGAAGACTCATGATTGTTTATTGATGATTGATGATTGATTATTGAAGATTGGTGATTGGTAATTGATGATTGATAATTGATGATTGATGGTTGATTATTGAAGATTGATGATTGATAATTGATGATTGATGATTGATGAGTGATGAGTGATGGTTGATGCTTGATGAGTGATGATGAATGATTGATGTTTGTTGAATGATGATTGATGATTATTGAATGATGATTGAAGATTGATGATTGATGATTGATGATTGATTATTGATAATTGATTATTGGTTATCGATGATTGATGAGTGATGATTGATCATTGATGATTGATGACTGATGATTGATGATTGATTATTGATGATTGATGATTGATGATTGATGATTGATGCTTGATGATTGATGATTGATGATTGATGATTGATGATTGATGATTGATGAATGGTGATTGATGATTGATGATTGATGATGGATTATTGATGATTGATGATTGATGATTGATGATTGATGATTGCTGATTGATGATTGATGATTGATGATTGATGATTGATGATTGATGATTGATGATAGATGATTGACGATTGATGATTGATGATTGATGATTGATGATTGATGAATGATGATTGCTGATTGATGATTGATGATTGATGATTGATGATTGATGATTGATGATTGATGATAGATGATTGACGATTGATGATTGATGATTGATGATTGATGATTGATGATTGATGTTTGATGATTGATGATTGATGATTGATGATTGATGATTGATGATTGATGATTGATGATTGATGATTGATGATTGATGATTGATGATTGATGATTGATGATTGATGATTGATGATTGATGAATGATGATTGATGATTGATGATTGGTGTTTGATGATTGATGATTGATGAATGATGATTGACGATTGATGATTGATGATTGATTATTGATGATTGATGAGTGATGATTGATGATTGATGATTGATGATTGATGATTGATGATTGATGATCGATGAATGGTGATTGATGATTGATGATTGATGATGGATTATTGATGATTGATGATTGATGATTGATGATTGATGATTGCTGATTGATGATTGATGATTGATGATTGATGATTGATGATTGATGATTGATGATAGATGATTGATGATTGATGATTGATGATTGATGGATGATGATTGATGATTGGTGTTTTATGATTGATGATTGATGATTGATGAATGATGATTGACGATTGATGTTTGATGATTGGTTGTTGATGATAGATGATTGACGATTGATGATTGATGATTGATGATTGATTACTGTAGATTGATGATTGATAATTGATGATCAATTATATATGATTGATGATTGATGATTACTGAGTGATGAGTGATGAGTGATGATTGATGATTGTGGATTAATGGGTGATGATTGATGATAAATGATTGATGATTGAAGACTCATGATTGTTTATTGATGATTGATGATTGATTATTGAAGATTGGTGATTGGTAATTGATGATTGATAATTGATGATTGATGGTTGATTATTGAAGATTGATGATTGATAATTGATGATTGATGATTGATGAGTGATGAGTGATGGTTGATGCTTGATGAGTGATGATGAATGATTGATGTTTGTTGAATGATGATTGATGATTAATGAATGATGATTGAAGATTGATGATTGATGATTGATTATTGATAATTGATTATTGGTTATCGATTATTGATGAGTGATGATTGATCATTGATGATTGATGACTGATGATTGATGATTGATTATTGATGATTGATGATTGATGATTGATGATTGATGCTTGATGATTGATGATTGATGATTGATGATTGATGATTGATGATTGATGAATGGTGATTGATGATTGATGATTGATGATGGATTATTGATGATTGATGATTGATGATTGATGATTGATGATTGCTGATTGATGATTGATGATTGATGATTGATGATTAATGATTGATGATTGATGATAGATGATTGACGATTGATGATTGATGATTGATGATTGATGATTGATGTTTGATGATTGATGATTGATGATTGATGATTGATGATTGATGATTGATGATTGATGATTGATGATTGATGATTGATGATTGATGATTGATGGATGATGATTGATGATTGATGATTGGTGTTTGATGATTGATGATTGATGAATGAAGATTGACGATTGATGATTGATGATTGATTATTGATGATTGATGAGTGATGATTGATGATTGATGAATGATGATTGATGATTAATGATAGATGATTGATGATTGGAGACTGATGATTGACGATTGATGATTGATTATTCATGATTGGTGATTGATAATTGATGATTGATAATTGATGATTGATGATTGATGATTGAAGATTGATGATTGATAATTGATGATCAGTGATATATAATTGATGATTGATGATTGATGACTAATGAGTGATGTGTGATGATTGATGATTGTCGATTGATTGGTGATGATTGATGATTGGTGATTGATGATTTATAATTGATGATTGATGATTGATGAATGATGATTGATGATTGATGATTGATGATTGATGATTGATTATTGATTATTGATGATTGATGATTGATGATTGATGATTGATGATTGATGATTGATGATTGATGATTGATGATTGATGATTGATGATTGATGATTGATGATTGATGATTGATGATTGATGATTGATGATTGATGATTGATGATTGATGATTGATGATTGATGATTAATGATTGATGATTGATGATTGATGATTGATTATTGATTATTGATAATTGATAATTGATCATTGATCATTGATCATTAAGGATTGATGAATGATGAATGATGATTGATGATAGATTATTGATGACTGAAGATTAGCAAATGATGATTGATGATTGATCATTCATGATTTGAGATTGATGATTAATGTTATATGATTGATGATTGATGATTGATGAGTGATGAGTGATGAGGGATGAGGGATGATTGATGATTGATGATTGATGATTGATGATTGATGATTGATGATTGATGAGTGATGATAGATGATTGATGATTGGGTTTTGATGATTGATGAATGATGATTGGTGAATGATGATTGATAATTGATGATTGATGATTGATGATTGATGATTGATGATTGATGATTGATGATTGATGATTGATGATTGATTATTGATGATTAATGATTGATGATTGATGATTGATGATTGATGATTGATGATTGATGATTGATGATTGATGATTGATGAGTGATGATTGATGATTGATGATTGATGATTGATGATTGATTATTGATTATTGATTATTGATAATTGATCATTGATCATTGATCATTAATGATTGATGAATGATGACTGATGATTGATGATAGATCATTGATGACTGAAGATTAGCAAATGATGATTGATGATTGATTATTTGAGATTGATGATTAATGTTATATGATTGATGATTGATGATTGATGAGTGATGAGTGATGAGGAATGATTGATTATTGTTGATTGATGATTGATGAATGATGATAGATGATTGATGATTGATGATTGGGTTTTGATGATTGATGAATGATGATTGGTGAATGATGATTGATAACTGATGATTGATGATTGATTATTGATTATTGATGATTGATGGTTGATGATTGATGATTGATTATTGATAATTGATGATTGAAGACTGATGATTGATGATGGATGATTGATTATTGATGATTGGTGGTTGATAATTGATGATTGATGACTGATGATTGATGATTGGTGATTTATGATTGATGATTGATGATTGATGATTCATAATTGATGATTGATGGTTGATGATTGATGTTTGACGATTGATGAGTGATGATTGATGATTGATGATTGATGATTGATGGCTGATGATTGATGATAAATAACTGATTATTGATGATTGATGATTGACGATTGATGATTGATGATTTATGATTGATGGTTGATGATTGATGATTGATGATTGATGTTTGATGCTTGATGATTGATGGTTGATGATTGATGATTGATGATTGGTGATTGATGATTGATGATTGATGATTGATGATTGATGATTGATGATTGATGATTGATGATTGATGATTGATGATTGATGATTGATGATTGATGATTGATGATTGATGATTGATGATTGATGATTGATGATTGATGATTGATGATTGATAATTGATGATTGATGATTGATGATTGATAATTGATGATTGATGATTGATGATTGATGATTGATGATTGATGATTGATGATTGATGATTGATAATTGATGATTGATTATTGATGTTCGATGACTGACGTTTGATGATTGATGATTGATGGTTGTAGATTGAAAACTGATGATTGATGATTTATTATTCATAATTGATGATTGATGATTGATGATTGATCATTGACCATTGATGATTGATGAATGATGACTGATAATTGATGAATGATGATTGATCGTTGATGATTGGAGATTGATGATTGATGTGTTTTGAGTGATGAGTGATGAGTGATGATTGATGATTGATGATTGATGATTGATGATTGAAGATTGATGATTGATGATAGATGAATCATGATTGAAGACTGATTATTGCTTATTGATGATTGATGATTGATTATTGATGATTGATGATTGTCGATTGATGATTGATGATTGATGATTGATGATTGATGATTGATGTTTGATGATTGATGATTGATGATTGATGATTGATGATTAATGATTAATGATTGATGATTGATGATTGATGATTGATGATTGATGATTGATGATTGATGATTGATGATTGATGATTGATTATTGATGATTGATGATTGATGATTGATGATTGATGATTGATGATTGATTATTGATGATTGATGATTGATGATTGATGTAAGATGATTCATGTTGAAAACTGATGATTGCTGATTGATGATTGATGAGTGATTATAGTTGAGTGGTGATTGTAAATTTATGATTGATAATTGATGATTGATGAATGAAGATTGATGATTGGTAATTGATGATCAATGATATATGATTGATGATTGATGAGTGATGAGTGATGATTGATAATTGATGATTGATGCGTGATGATTGATGATTGGTGATTGATGATTGATGATTGATAAGTGATGATTGATGATTTATGACTGATGTTTGATAATTGATGATTGATGATTGATTATTGATGATTGATGATTGATGGTTGATGATTGATGATTGATGATTGATGATTGATCATTGATGATTGATGATTGATGATTGGTGATTGATGATTGATGGTTGATGATTGATGATTGATGATTGATGATTGATGATTGATGATTGATGATTGATGGTTGATCATTGATGATTGATGATTGATCGTTGATGATTGATGATTGATGATTGATGATTGATGGTTGATGATTGATGATATATGATTGATAATTGATGATTGATGATTGGAGATTGATTATTAATGTTATATTATTGATGATTGATAAGTGATGAGTAATGAGTGATGATTGCTGATTGATGATTGATGATTGATGATTGATGATTGATCATGGATCATTGATGATTGATGACTGATGATTGATGATTGATGATTGATGATTGATGATTGATGATTGATGATTGATGATTGATGATTGATGATTGATGATTGATGATTGATGATTGATGATTGATGATTGATGATTGATGATTGGTGCTTGGTGAATGATTATTGATGACTGATGGTTGATGATTGATGATTGATGATTGATGATTGATGATTGATGATTGATGAATGATGATTGATGATTGATGATTGAAGACTGATGATTGATAATTTATGATTGATGATTAATTATTGATGATTGGAGATTGAAAATTGATGATTGATGATTGATGATCGATGATTGATGATTGATGACTGATTATTGATGATTGATGATTGCTGATTGATGATTGATGATTGATGATTGATGATTGATGATTGATGATTGATGATTGATGTTTGTTGATTGTTGATTGATGTTTGATTATTGATGATTGATCATTGATGATTGATGACTGATGGCTGATGATTGATGATTGATGATTGATTACTGATGGTTTACAATTGATGATTGATGATTGATCATTGATGATTCGATATTGATGATTAATGTAACATGATTGATGATTGATGCTTAATGAGTGATGAGTGATGAGTGATGATTGATTATAGATGATTGATGATTGATGATTCATGATTAGTGTTTGATGATTGATGATCGATGATTGATGATCGATGATTGATGATTGATGATTGATGACTGATGAGTGATTAGTGATGATTGATGATTGATGATTGATGATTGATGATTGATGATAGATTATTGATGACTGAAGATTAGCAAATGATGATTGATGATTGATCATTCATGATTTGAGATTGATGATTAATGTTATATGATTGATGATTGATGATTGATGAGTGATGAGTGATGAGGGATGAGGGATGATTGATGATTGATGATTGAAGATTGATGATTGATGAGTGATGATAGATGATTGATGATTGGGTTTTGATGATTGATGAATGATGATTGGTGAATGATGATTGATAATTGATGATTGATGATTGATTAATGATTATTGATTATTGATGATTGATGATTGATGATTGATGATTGATGATTGATGATTGATGATTGATGATTGATGATTGATGATTGATGATTGATGATTGATGATTGATGATTGATGATTGATGATTGATTATTGATTATTGATTATTGATAATTGAACATTGATCATTGATCATTAATGATTGATGAATGATGACTGATGATTGATGATAGATCATTGATGACTGAAGATTAGCAAATGATGATTGATGATTGATCATTCATGATTTGAGATTGATGATAAATGTTATATGATTGATGATTGATGATTGATGATTGATGATTGATGATTGATGATTGATGAGTGATGATAGATGATTGATGATTGATGATTGGTGCTTGGTGAATGATTATTGATGACTGATGGTTGATGATTGATGATTGATGATTGATGATTGATGATTGGTGAATGATGATTGATAATTGATGATTGATGATTGATTATTGATTATTGATTATTGATTATTGATTATTGATGATTGATGATTGATGATTGATGATTGATTATTGATAATTGATGATTGAAGACTGATGATTGATGATGGATGATTGATTATTGATGATTGGTGATTGGTAATTGATGATCGATGATTGATGATTGATGATTGATGATTGGTGATTTATGATTGATGATTGATGATTGATGATTGATAATTGACGATTGATGGTTGATGATTGATGTTTGGCGATTGATGAGTGATGATTGATGATTGATGATTGATGATTGATGGCTGATGATTGATGATAAATAACTGATTAATGATGTTTGATGATTGATGATTGACGATTGATGATTGATGATTGATGATTGATGATTGATGGTTGATGATTGATGATTGATGATTGATGTTTTATGCTTGATGATTTATGATTGATGGTTGATGATTGATGATTGGTGATTGATGATTGATGATTGATGATTGATGATTGATGATTGATGATTGATGATTAATGATTGATGATTGATGATTGATTATTGATGATTGATAATTGATGATTGATGATTGATAATTGATGATTGATGATTGATGATTGATGATTGATGATTGATGATTGATGATTGATGATTGATGATTGATGATTGATGATTGATGATTGATGATTGATGATTGATGATTGATGATTGATGATTGATGATTGATGATTGATGATTGATGATTGATGATTGATGATTGATGATTGATGATTGATGATTGATGATTGATTATTGATTATTGATGTTCGATGACTGACGTTTGATGATTGATGATTGATGGTTGTAGATTGAAAACTGATGATTGATGATTTATTATTCTTATTTGATGATTGATTATTGATGATTGATCATTGACCATTGATGATTGATGAGTGATGACTGATAATTGATGAATGGTGATTGATCGTTGATGATTGGAGATTGATGATTAATGTTATATGATTGATGAACGATGAGTTTTGAGTGATGAGTGATGAGTGATGATTGATGATTGATGATTGATGATTGATGATTGAAGATAGAAGATTGATGATAGATGATTCATGATTGAAGACTGATTATTGCTTATTGATGATTGATGATTGATTATTGATGATTGATAATTGATGATTGATGTTTGATGGATGATGATTGATGTTTAGTGTTTGATGATTGATGATTGATGAATGATGATTGGTGATTGATGATTGATGATTGAGGATTGAATATATATGATTGATGATTGATGATTGATGATTGATGATTGATGATTGATGATTGATGATTGATGATTGATGATTGATGATTGATGATTGATGATTGATGATTGATGATTAATGATTGATGATTGATGATAAATGATTGATGATTGAAGACTGATGATTGATGATTGATGATTGATGATTGATACTTAATATTAATGATTGATGATTGATGATTGATTATTTATGATTGTTGATTGATAATTGATGATTGATAATTGATGATTGATGGTTGTTGTTTGAAGATTGATGATTGATACTTGATGATCAATGATATATGATTGATGTTTATGATTGATGATTGATGAGTGTTGAGTCATGAGTGATGATTGATGATTGATGATTTATGATTGATGATTGATGATTGAATATTGATGATTGATGATTGATGAGGGATGATTGATGATTCGTGATTGATGATTGATGATTGATGACTGATGATTAATGATTGATGATTGATGATTGATGATTGATGATGGATAATTGATGATTGTTTATTGATGATTGATAATTGATGTTTGATGATGGATGGGTGATGATTGATGATTGGTGTTTGATAATTGACTTATGATTGATGGATGATGATTGACGATTGATAATTGATGATTGCTTATTGTTGATTGATGATTGATATTTGATGATTAATGATTGATGATTGATGGTTGATTATAGAGAATTGATGATTGAAGACGGATGATTGATGATTGATTATTGATGATTGATAATTGATGATTGATAATCGACGATTGATGATTGATTATTGTAGATTGATGATTGATAATAGATGATCAATTATATATGATTGCTGATTGATTATTACTGCGTGATGAGTGATGATTGATGATTGTGGATTAATGGGTGATGATTGATGCTTGATGATAAATGATTGATGATTGAAGACTCATGATTGTTTATTGATGATTGATGATTGATGGTTGATGATTGATGATTGATGATTGATGATTGACGATTGATGTTTGATGATTGGTTGTTGATGATAGAGAATTGTCGATTGATGATTGATGATTGATGTTTGATGATTGATGATTGATGATTGATTATTAATGATTGATGATTGATGATTGATGATTGATGATTGATGATTGATGATTGATGATTGATGATTGATGATTGATGATTGATGATTGATGATAGATGATTCATGTTGAAAGCTGATGATTGCTGATTGATGATTGATGATTGATTATAGTTGAGTAGTGATTGATAATTGATGATTGATAATTGATGATTGATGAATGAAGATTGATGATTGGTAATTGATGATCAATGATATATGATTGATGATTGATGAGTGATGATTGATAATTGATGATTGATGCGTGATGATTGATGATTGGTGATTGATGATTGATGATTGATAAGTGATGATTGATGATTGATGACTGATGATTGATAATTGATGATTGATGATTGATTATTGATGATTGATGATTGATGATTGATCATTGATCATTGATGATTGATGATTGATGATTGATGATTGATGGTTGATGATTGATGATTGATGATTGATGATTGATGATTGATGATTGATGATAGATGATTCATGTTGAAAGCTGATGATTGCTGATTGATGATTGATGATTGATTATAGTTGAGTAGTGATTGATAATTGATGATTGATAATTGATGATTGATGAATGAAGATTGATGATTGGTAATTGATGATCAATGATATATGATTGATGATTGATGAGTGATGATTGATAATTGATGATTGATGCGTGATGATTGATGATTGGTGATTGATGATTGATGATTGATAAGTGATGATTGATGATTGATGATTGATGATTGATGATTGATGATTGATGATTGATGATTGATGATTGATGATTTATGATTGATGATTGACGATTGATGTTTATGATTGGTTGTTGATGATAGAGAATTGTCGATTGATGATTGATGATTGATGTTTGATGATTGATGATTGATGATTGATTATTAATGATTGATGATTGTTGATTGATGATTGATGATTGATGATTGATGATTGATGATTGATGATTGATGATTGATGATTGATGATAGATGATTCATGTTGAAAGCTGATGATTGCTGATTGATGATTGATGATTGATTATAGTTGAGTAGTGATTGATAATTGATGATTGATAATTGATGATTGATGAATGAAGATTGATGATTGGTAATTGATGATCAATGATATATGATTGATGATTGATGAGTGATGATTGATAATTGATGATTGATGCGTGATGATTGATGATTGGTGATTGATGATTGATGATTGATAAGTGATGATTGATGATTGATGACTGATGATTGATAATTGATGATTGATGATTGATTATTGATGATTGATGATTGATGATTGATCATTGATCATTGATGATTGATGATTGATGATTGATGATTGATGGTTGATGATTGATGATTGATGATTGATGATTGATGATTGATGATTGATGATTGATGGCTGATCATTGATGATTGATGATTGATCGTTGATGATTGATGATTGATGATTGATGATTGCTGATTGATGATTGATGGTTGATGATTGATGATATATGATTGATAATTGATGATTGATGATTGGAAATTGATTATTAATGTTATATTATTGATGATTGATAAGTGATGAGTAATGAGTGATGATTGCTGATTGATGATTGATGATTGATGATTGATGATTGATCATGGATCATTGATGATTGATGACTGATGATTGATGATTGATGATTGATGATTGATGATTGATGATTGATGATTGATGATTGATGATTGATGATTGATAATTGATGATTGGTGATTGGTGAATGATGATTGATGACTGATGGTTGATGATTGATGATTGATGATTGATGATTGATGAATGATGATTGATGATTGATGATTGAAGACTGATGAACGATAATTTATGTTTGATGATTAATTATTGATGATTGGAGATTGAAAATTGATGATTGATGATTGATGATCGATGATTGATGATTGATGATTGATTATTGATGATTGATGATTGCTGATTGATGATTGATGATTGATGATTGATGATTGATGATTGATGATTGATGATTGATGATTGATGATTGATGATTGATGATTGATGATTGATGATTGATGTTTGTTGATTGTTGATTGATGTTTGATTATTGATGATTGATCATTGATGATTGATGACTGATATCTGATGATTGGTGATTGATGATTGATGATTGATGATTGGTGATTGATGATTGATGACTGATGTTTGATGAATGACGATGGATGATTGGTGATTGATGATTGATCAGTTATTATTGATGATTGATGTTTGATGGTTGATTACTGATGATTGATCATTGATGATTGATGATTGATGTATGATGACTGATGACTGATGATTGATGATTGATGATTGATGATTGATGATTGATGATTGATGATTGATGATTGATGATTGATGATTGATGTTAGATGATTGATGTTTGATGATTGATGATTGATGATTGATGATTGATGATTGACGATTGATGATTGATTATTGTTGATTGATTATTGATGTTTGACGAATGATGATTGAAAATTGATGATTGACGATGGATGATCGATGATTGATTATTGATGATTGATGATTGATGATTGATGATTGATGATTGATGATTGATGATTGATGATTGATGATTGATGATTGATGATTGATAATTGAAGATTGATGACTGATGATTGATGATTCATGATTGATGATTGATGATTGAGGATAGATGATTGGTGATTGATGAGTGGAGTATGATGATTGAAGATTGATGACTGACGATGAATGATTATTGATTGATTATTGATGACTTATGATTGATAACTGATGTTTGATGATTCACGATGGATGATTGATGACTGATGAATGATGATTGATGATTGATTATTGATGATTGGTGATTGATAATTAATGATTGTTAATTGATGATTGATGATTGATGATTGAAGAATGATGATTGATAATTGATGATCAATGATATATGATTGATGATTGATGATTGATGAGTGATGAGTGATGATTGATGATTGACGATTGATGATTGATGATTGATGATTGATGATTGATGATTGATGATAGATGATTGATGATTGATGATTGATGATTGATGATTGATGATTGATGATTGATGATTGATGATTGATGATTGATGATTGATGATTGATGATTGATGATTGATGATTGATGATTGATGATTGATGATTGATGATTGATGATTGGTGATTGATGATTGATGACTGATGTTTGATGATTGGCGATGGATGATTGGTGATTGATGATTGATCAGTAATGATTGATGATTGATGATTGATTGTTGATGACTGATGATTGATCATTGATGATTGAAAACTGATGACTGATGATTGATGATTGATCATTAAAGATTGATGATTGATGATTGGTAATATATTATTGATTATTGATGATTTATGATTGATGATTGATAACTGATGATTGATGTTTGATGATTGGTGATTGATGATTGAGGATTGATCATTGATTATTGGTGATTGATGACTGATGATTGATGATTGATCATTGATCATTGATGATTGATGACTGATGATTGATGACTGATGATTGATGATTGATGGTTGATGACTGATGATTAATAATTGATGATTGTTCATTGATGATGGAGATTGATGATTAATGTTATATGATTGTTGTTAGATGCATGATGAGTGATGAGTGATGAGTGATGATTGATGATAGATGATTGATGATTGATGATTAGTGTTTGATGATTGATGAATGATGATTGATGATTGATGATTGATGATTGATGATTGATGATTCATGATTGATGATTGATGATTGATGATTGAAGATTTATGATTGATGATTGATGATCGATGATTGATGATTGATGATTGATGATTGATGATTGATGATTGACGATTGATGATTGATGATTGATGATTGATGATTGATGATTGATGATTGAAGATTGATGATTGATGATTGATGATCGATGATTGATGATTGATGATAGATGATTGATGATTGATGAATGATGATTAATAATTGATGATTGATAATTGATGATTGATGATTCAAGATTGATGAATGATAATTGATGATCAATGATATATGATTGATGATTGATGCTTGATGAGTGATGAGTGATGAGTGATGATTGATGATTGATGATTGATGATTGATGATTGCTGATTGATGATTGATGATTGATGATTGATGATTGATGATTGATGATTGATGATTGACGATTGATGATTGATGATTGATGATTGATGATTGATGATTGATGATTGACGATTGATGATTGATGATTGATGATTGGTGTTTGATGTTTGATGATTGATGATTGATGATTGATGATTGATGATTGATTATTGATGATTGATGATTGATGATTGATGATTGATGATTGATGATTGATGATTGATGATTGATGATTGATGATTGATGATTGATGATTGATGATTGATGATTGATGATTGATGATTGATGATTGATGATTGATGATTGATGATTGATGGTTGATGATTGATGATTGATGATTGATGATTGATGATTGATGATTGATGATTGATGATTCATGATTGATGATTCATGATTGATGATTGATTATTGATGATTTATGATTGATAACTGATGTTTGAATGTTCACGATGGATGATTGTTGATTGATGATTAATGATTTATGATTGATGATTGATGAGTTATAATTGATGATGGATGAATGATGATTGATGATTGATGATTGACGATTGATGATTGATTATTGATGATTGATTATTGATGTTTGATGAATGATGATTGAAGATTGATGATTGACGATGGATGACCGATGATTTATGATTGATTATTGATGATTGATAATTGAAGTTTGATGGCTGATGATTGATGATTCATGATTGATGATTGATGATTGAGGATTGATGAATGGTGATTGGTGAGTGAATACTGATGATTGAATGTTGATGATTGGCGATGAATAATTATTGATTGATTATTGATGATTTATGATTGTTAACTGATGATTGATGATTCACGATGGATGATTGATGATTGATGGTTGATGGATGATGATTGATGATTGGTGTTTGATGATTGATGATTGATGATTGATGAATGATGATTGATGATTGATGATTGATGATTGATGATTGATGATTGATGATTGATGATTGATGATTGAATATTGATGATTGATGATTGATGATTGATGATTGATGATTGATGATTGATGATTGATGATTGATGATTGATGATTGATGATTGATGATTGATGATTGATGATTGATGATTGATGGTTGATGACTGATGATTGATCATTAATGATTGATAAGTGATGACTGATGATTGATGATTGGTGACTGAACATTAATGATTGATGATTGATGATTGGTAATTGATTATTGATTATTGATGATTGATGATTGATGATTGATAACTGATGATTGATGTTTGATGATTGATGATTGATGATTGATGATTGAGGATTGATCATTGATGATTGGTGAAGGATGATTAATGACGTATGATTGATGATTGAGCATTGAGGATTGATTATTGATGATTGATGATTGATAATTGATAATTGATAATTGATAATTGATAATTGATAATTGATAATTGATAATTGATAATTGATGATTGATTATTGATAATAAATGATTGATGACTGAGATTTGATGATTGACGATGGATGATTGATGATTGATGATTGGTGATTGATGATTGATTATTGATGATTGATGTGTGATGATTGATGATTTATGATTAATGATTGATGATTGATGATGAAGATTGATCATTAATGATTGATGATTAATGATTGCTGATTAATGATTTATGATTGATGATTGATGATTGACGATGGATGATCGATGATTTATGATTGATGCTTGATGATTGATAATTGATAACTGATGACTGATGTTTGATGATTGATGATTGATGATTGAGGATTGATCATTGATGATTGGTGATGGATGATTAATGACGTATGATTGATGATTGAGCATTGAGGATAGATTATTGATGATTGATGATTGATAATTGAAAATTGATGATTGATTATTGATAATAAATGATTGATGACTGATGTTTGATGATTGACTATGGATGATTGATGATTGATGATTGGTGATTGATGATTGATAATTGATGATTGATGTGTGATGATTGCTGATTTATGATAAATGATTGATGATTGTTGATGAAGATTGATCATTAATGATTGATGATTGATGATTAATGATTAATGATTTATGATTGATGATTGATACTTGACGATTGATGATTGATGATTGGTGTTTGATGTTTGATGATTGATGATTAATGATTGATGATTGATGATTGATGATTGATGATTGATGATTGATGATTGATGATTGATGATTGATGATTGATGATTGATGATTGATGATTGATGATTGATGATTGATGATTGATGATTGATGATTGATGATTGATGATTGATGATTGATGATTGATTATTGATGATTGATGAATGATGATTAAAGATTGATGATTGACGATGGATGATCGATGATTTATAATTGATGCTTGATGATTGATGATTGATAATTGATGATTGATAATTGATGATTGATGATTGATGATTGATGACTGATAATTGATGATTGATGATTGATGATTGATGATTGATGATTGATGAGTGATGACTTATGATTGATTACTGATGGGTGGTGATTGATTATTGATGATTGATTATTAGTGTTTGATGATTGATAATTGATGAGTGATGATTGATGATTGATGATTGATGATTAATGATTGATGTTTGATGATAAGTGTTTGATGATTGATGATTGATGAATGATGATTGATGATTGATGATTGATGATTGATGATTGATGATTGATGATTGATGATTGATGATTGTTGATTGATGATTAATGAGTGATGATTGATGATTGAGGGTTGATGATTGATGATTGGTGATTGATGAATGATGAGTCATGATTGATGTTTGATGATTGATGATTGATGATTGATGGTTGATGATTGATGATAGATGATTGATGATTGATGATTGATGATTGATGATTGATGATTGATGATTGATGACTGATGAGTGATGATTGATGATTGATGATTGATGATTGATGATTGATGATTGATGATTGATGATTGATGATTGATGATTGATGATTGATGATTGATGATTGATGATTGATGATTGATGATTGATGATATATGATTGATGATTGATGATTGATGATTGATGATTGATGATTTATGATTGATGATTGATGATTGATGATTGATGATTGATGATTGATGATTGATGATTGATGATTGATGATTGATGATTGATGATTGGTGATTGTTGATTGATGATTGATGATTGATGTTTAATGATTGATGACTGATGATTGATGATTGATGATTTATGATTTGTGATTTATGATTGATGATTGATGACTGATGATTGATGATTGATGGTTGATGATTGATGATTGATGTTTGATGATTGATGATTGATGATAAATGATTGATGATTTATGATTGATTATTGATGATTGATGATTGATGATTGATGATTGATGATTGATGATTGATGATTGATGATTGATGATTGATGATTTATGATTGATGATTGATGACTGATGATTGATGATTGATGATTGATGATTGATGATTGATGATTGATGATTGATGATTGATTATTGATTATTGATTATTGATTATTGCTGATTGATGATTGATGATTGTTGATTGGTGATTGCTGAATGATGACTGATAATTGATGATTGATGATTGATTATTGATTATTGATGATTGATGATCGATGATTGATGATTGATGATTGATGATTGATGATTAATGATTGATGTTTGATGATAAGTGTTTGATGATTGATGATTGATGAGTGATGATTGATGATTGATGATTGATGATTGATGATTGATGTTTAATGATTGATGACTGATAATTGATGATTGATGATTGATGATTTATGATTTGTGATTTATGATTGATGATTGATGACTGATAATTGATGATTGATGATTGATGGTTGATGATTGATGATTGATGATTGATGATTGATGATTGATGATTGATGATTGATGTTTGATGATTGATGATTGATGATTGATGATTGATGATTGATGATTGATGATTGATGATTGATGATTGATGATTTATGATTGATGATTGATGATAGATGATTGATGATTGATGATTGATGATAGATGATTGTTGATTGATGATTGATGATTGATGTTTAATGATTGATGACTGATAATTGATGATTGATGATTGATTATTTATGATTTGTGATTTAAGATTGATGATAAATGAGTGATGATTGATGATTGATGGTTGATGATTGATGATTGGTGATCGATGAGTGATGAGTGATGATTGATGTTTGATGATTGATGATTGATGATTGATGGTTGATGATTGATGATTGATGATTGATGATTGATGATTGATGATTGATGATTGATGATTGATGATTGATGATTGATGATTGATGATTGATGATTGATGATTGATGATTGATGATTGATGACTGATGAGTGATGATTGATGATTGATGATTGATGATTGATGATTGATGATTTATGATTGATGAATGATGATTGATGATTGATGATTGATGATTGATGATTGTTGATTGATGATTGTTGATTGATGTTTAATGATTGATGACTGATAATTGATGATTGATGATTAATGATTTGTGATTTATGATTGATGATTGATGACTGATGATTGATGATTGATGGTTGATGATCGATGATTGATGATTGATGATTGATGATCGATGATTGATGATTAATGATTGATGATTGATGTTTGATGATTGATGATTGATGATTGATGATTGATGATTGATGATTGATGATTGATGATTGATGATTGATGATTGATGATTGATGATTGATGATTGATGATTGATGATTGATGATTGATGATTGATGATTGATGATTGATGATTGATGATTGATGATTGATGATTGATGACCGATGATTGATGATTTATGATTGATGACTGAATATTGATGATTGACGATGGATGATTGGTGATTTATGATTGATGATTGATAATTGATGAGTGATGATTGATCATTGATGATTGATGACTGATTACTGATGATTGATGATTGATGTTTGATGACTGATGATAAACAATTGATGGTTGATAATTGATCATTGATGATTGGAGATTGATGATTAATGTTATATGATTGATGAACGATGAGTAATGGGTGATGATTGATGATTGATGATTGATGATTGATGAGTGATGATTGATGATTGATGATTGGTGAATGATGATTGATGACTGATGATTGATGATTGATGATTGATGATTGATGATTGATGATTGATGATTGATGATTGATGTTTGATGATTGATGATTGATGATTGATGATTGATGATTGATGATTGATGATTGATGATTGATGATTGATGATTGATGATTGATGATTGATGATTGATGATTGATGATTGATGATTGATGATTTATGATTGATGATTGATGACTGATGATTGATGATTGATGATTGATGGTTGATGATTGATGATTGATGATTGATGATTGATGATTGATGATTGATGATTGATGTTTGATGATTGATGATTGATGATTGATGATTGATGATTGATGATTGATGATTGATGATTGATGATTGATGATTGATGATTGATGATTGATGATTGATGATTGATGATTGATGTTTGATGATTGATGATTGATGATTGATGATTGATGATTGATGATTGATGACCGATGATTGATGATTTATGATTGATGACTGAATATTGATGATTGACGATGGATGATTGGTGATTTATGATTGATGATTGATAATTGATGAGTGATGATTGATCATTGATGATTGATGACTGATTACTGATGATTGATGATTGATGTTTGATGACTGATGATAAACAATTGATGGTTGATTATTGATCATTGATGATTGGAGATTGATGATTAATGTTATATGATTGATGAACGATGAGTAATGGGTGATGATTGATGATTGATGATTGATGATTGATGAGTGATGATTGATGATTGGTGAATGATGATTGATGACTGATGATTGATGATTGATGATTGATGATTAATGATTGATTATTGATGATTTATGATTGATAACTGATGTTTGAATGTTCACGATGGATGATTGTTCATTGATGATTGATGATTTATGATTGATGATTGATGAGTTATAATTGATGATGGATGAATGATGATTGATGATTGATGATTGACGATTGATGATTGATTATTGATGATTGATTATTGATGTTTATTGATGATTATTGATCATCGATGATTTATGATTGATTATTGATGATTGATAATTGAAGATTGATGGCTGATGATTGATGATTCATGATTGATGATTGATGATTGAGGATTCATGAATGGTGATTGGTGAGCGAATACTGATGATTGAATATTGATGATTGACGATGAATGATAATTGATTGATTATTGATGATTTATGATTGTTAACTGATGATTGATGATTCACGATGGATGATTGATGATTGATCATTGATGGATGATGATTGATGATTGGTGTTTGATGATTGATGATTGATGATTGATGAATGATGATTGATGATTGATGATTGATGATTGATGATTGATGATTGAATATTGATGATTGATGATTGATGATTGATGATTGATGATTGATGATTGATGAGTGATAATAGACGACCCATGATTGAAGACTCATGATTGCTGATTGATGAATGATGATTGATGATTGATTATTGATCATTGGTGATTGATAATTGATGATTGTTTATTAATGATTGATGATTGAAGATTGATGACTGATAATTGATAATCAATGATATATGATTGATGATTGATGAGTGATGATTGATAATTGATGATTGATGATTGATGATTGATGATTGAGGATTGATGATTGATGATTGATGATTGATGATTGATGATTGATGATTGATGATTGATGATTGATGATTGATGATTGATGATTGATGATTGATGATTGATATTTGATGATTGATTTCTGATTATTGATGATTGATGATTGATGAGTGATGATAGACAATTCATGATTGAAGACTCATGATTGCTGATTGATGTATGCTGATTGATGATTGATTATTGATGATTGGAGATTGATAATTGATGATTGTTTATTGACGGTTGATGATTGATGATTGAAGAATGATGGTTGATAATTGATGATCAATGATATATGATTGATGATTGATGATTGATGAGTGATGAGTGATGATTGATGATTGACGATTGATGATTGATGTTTGATGATTGATGATTGAAGATTGATGATTGATGATTGATGATTGATGATTGATGATTGATGATTGATGATTGATGATTGATGATTGATGATTGATGATTGAAGATTGATGATTGATTATTGATGTTTGATGATTGATGAGTGATGATAGACAATTCATGATTGAAGACTCATGATTGCTGATTGATGGATGCTGATTGATGTTTGATTATTGATGATTGGTGATTGATGAGTGATGATTGATGATTTATAATTGGTTATTGATGATTGTTGATTGATGATTGATGACTGACGATTGAATATTGATGATTGATGATTAATGATTGAGGATTGATGGTTGATGATGAACGATTAATGATTGATTATTGATGATTTATGATTGATAACTGATGTTTGAATGTTCACGATGGATGATTGTTTATTGATGATTGATGATTTATGATTGATGATTGATGAGTTATAATTGATGATGGATGAATGATGATTGATGATTGATGATTGACGATTGATGATTGATTATTGATGATTGATTATTGATGTTTATTGATGATTATTGATTATCGATGATTTATGATTGATTATTGATGATTGATAATTGAAGATTAATGGCTGATGATTGATGATTCATGATTGATGATTGATGATTGAGGATTGATAAATAGTGATTGGTGAGCGAATACTGATGATTGAATGTTGATGATTGACGATGAATGATAATTGATTGATTATTGATGATTTATGATTGTTAACTGATGATTGATGATTCACGATGGATGATTGATGATTGATGGATGATGATTGATGATTGGTGTTTGATGATTGATGATTGATGATTTATGAATGATGATTGATGATTGATGATTGATGAGTGATGATTGATGATTGATGATTGATGATTGATGATTGAATATTGATGATTGATGATTGATGATTGATGATTGATGATTGATGATTGATGATTGATGATTGATGATTGATGATTGATGATTGATGATTGATGATTGATGATTGATGATTGATGATTGATGAGTGATGATAGACGACTCATGATTGAAGACTCATGATTGCTGATTGATGATTGATTATTGATCATTGGTGATTGATAATTGATGATTGATGATTGATGATTGATGAGTGATGATAGACAATTCATGATTGAAGACTCATGATTGCTGATTGATGTATGCTGATTGATGATTGATTATTGATGATTGGAGATTGATAATTAATGATTGTTTATTGACGATTGATGATTGATGATTGAAGAATGATGGATGATAATTGATGATCAACGATATATGATTGATGATTGATGATTGATGAGTGATGAGTGATGATTCATGATTAATGATTGTTGATTGATGATTGATGATTGATTATTGATGATTGATGATTGGTGATTGATGATTGATGATTGATGAATGAAGATTGATGATTGATGATTGATGATTGATGATTGATGATTGATGATTGATGATTGATGATTAATGATTGGTGATTGATGATTAATGATATTTGTATGATAATTTATGCTTGCTAATGGATGATTGATGATTGATTATTGATGATCGATGATTGATGATTGATGATTGATTATTGATGATTGATGATTGATGTTTGATCATTGATGATTGATGATTGATAATTAATGATGGTTGATTGATGATTGATGATTGATGATTGATGCTTGGTGATTAACGATTGAATGTTTGATGATTGATGATTGGTGATTGATAATTGATGATGGTTGATTGATGATTGATGACTGATGATTGATTATTTATTATTGATGAGTGATGATTGATTATTGATGTATGATGATTGATGATTGATGACTGATAACTGATGATTGATGATTAATGATTGATGATTGATGATTGATGATTGATGATATATGATTGATGATTGATGTTTGATGATTGATGATTGATGAGTGATGATTAATGATTGATGATTGATGATTGATGATTGATTATTGATGACTGATGATTGATGATTGATGATTGATGATTGATGATTGATGATTGATGATTGATAATTGATGATTGATTATTGATGATTGATGATTGATGATTGATGATTGATGATTGATGAGTGATGATTGATGATTGATTATTGATGATTGATGATTGATGATTGATGATTTATGATTGATGAATGATGATTGATGATTGATGATCGATGATCGATGATTGGTGGTTAATGATTGGTGATTGATGATTGATGATTGATGATCGATGATTTATGTTTTATGATTGATCATTGACGATTGGCGATTGATTATTGATGATTGATGATTGATGATTGACGATTGTCCAATGATGATTGATGATTGATGATTGATGATTGTTGTTTGATGATTGATGATTGAGGATTTGTAATCGATGATTGATGATTGATGATTTATCATTGATGGTTGTTGATTGATGATTGATGATTGATGATTGATGAGTGATGATTGATGATTGATGATTGATGATTGATGATTGATTATTGATGATAGATGATTGATGATTGATGATTGATGATTGATGATTGATGATTGATGATTGATGATTGATGATTGATGATTGATGATTGATGATTGATGATTGATGATTGATGATTGATGATTGATGAGTGATGATTGATGATTGTTGATTGATGATTGATGATTAATGATTGATGATTGATGATTGATGATTGATGATTGATGATTGATGATTGATGATTGATGATTGATGATTGATGATTGATGATTGATGATTGATGATTGATGATTGATGATTGATGATTGATGATTGATGAGTGATGATTGATGATTGATGATTGATGATTGATGATTGATGATTGATGATTGATGATCGATGATCGATGATTAATGATTGGTGATTGATGATTGATGATTGATGATCGCTGATTTATGTTTTATGATTGATCGTTGACGATTGGTGATTGATGATTGATGATTGGTGATTGATTATTGAAAATTGATGTTTGCTGATTGACGATTGATGATTGATTATTAATGATTGATGATTGATGACTGATTATTTATTATTGATGAGTGATGATTGATGATTGATTAGTGATGATTGATGATTGATGACTGATAATTGATGATTGATGATTGATTATTAATGATTAATGATTGATCATTGATTATTGGTGATTGATTATTATTGATAAATGACTGATAATTTATGATTGATTATTGATGATTGATGATTGATGATTGATGATTGATGATTGATGATTGATGATTGTTGTTTGATGATTGATGATTCAAGATTCATGATTGATGATTGTTGATTGAAGAGTGATGATTCATGATTGTTGATTGATGATTGATGATTGATGACTGATGATTGATGATTAATGATTGATGATTGATGATTGATTATTGATGATTGATGATTGATGATTGATGATTGATGATTGATGATTGATGATTGATGATGGCTGATTGATGATTGATGATTGATGATTCATAATTGATGATTGACGATTGATGATTGATGATTTTTGATTGATGATTGATGATTGATGATTGATGATTGATGATTGATGATTGATGATTGATGAGTAATGATTGATGATTGATTATTGATGATTGATGATTGATGATTGATAATTGATAATTGATGATTGATGATTGATGATTGATGACTGATGATTGAATATTGATGATTGATGATTGATGATTGATGATTGATGATTGATGATTGATGATCGATGATTGATGATTGATGATTGATGATTGATGATTGATGATTGATGATTGATGATTGATGATTGATGATTGATGATTGATGATTGATGATTGATGATTGATGATTGATGATTGATGATTGATGATCGATGATTGATGTTTTATGATTGAACATTGTCGATTGGTGATTGATGATTGATGATTGATGAGTGATGATTGATGATTGATGATTGACGATTGACGATTGATGATTGATGATTGATGATTGGTGATTGATGATTGATAATTGATGATTGATGATTGATGATTTATGATTGATGATTGATGATTGATGATTGATGATTGGTGATCGATGATTGATGATTGATGATTGGTGATTGATGATTGATGATTGATGATTGATGAGTGATGATTGATAACTTATAATTGATAATTGATGATTGATTATTGATGATTGATAATTGATGATTGATGATTGATGATTGATGATTGATGATTGATGATTGATGTTTGATGTTTGATGATTGATGATTGATGATTGATGATTGATGATTGATGATTGATGATTGATTATTGATGATTGATGATTGGTTATTGATGATTGATGATTCATAATTGATGATTGATGATTTTTGATTGATGATTGATGATTGATGATTGATGAGTGATGATTGATGATTGATTAATGATGATTGATGATTGATGATTGATGATTGATGATTGATGATTGATAATTGATGATTGATGATTGATGATTGAATATTTATGATTGATGATTGATGATTGATGATTGATGATCGATGATTGATGATTGATGATTGATGATTGATGATTGATTATTGATGATTGATGATTGATAATTGATGATTGATGATTGATGATTGATGATTGATGATTGATGATTGATGATTGATGATTGATGATTGATGATTGATGATTGATGATTGATAATTGATGATTGATGATTGATGATTGATGATCGATGATTGATGTTTTATGATTGAACATTGTTGATTGGTGATTGATCATTGATGATTGATGATTGATGATTGATGATTGATGAGTAATGATTGATGATTGATGATTGACGATTGACGATTGATGCTTGATGATTGATGATTGATGATATATGAATGATGATTGATGATTGATGATTGATGATTGATGATTGGAGATTGGAGATTGATGATTGATGATTGATGAGTGATGATTGATGATTGATTATTGATGATTGATGATCGACGATTGATGATTGATAATTGATGATTGATGATTGATGATTGATGATTGAATATTGATGATTGATGATTGATGTTTGATGACTGATGATTGATGATGAATGATTGATGATTGATGATTGATGATTGATTATTGATGATTGATGATTGGTGATTGATGATTGATGATTGATGATTGATGAATGAAGATTGATGATTGATGATTGATGATTGATGATTGATGATTGATGATTGATGATTGATGATTGATGATTGATGATTAATGATTGGTGATTGATGATTAATGATATTTGTATGATAATTTATGCTTGCTAATGGATGATTGATGATTGATGATTGATGATTGATTATTGATGATCGATGATTGATGATTGATGATTGATTATTGATGATTGATGATTGATGTTTGATGATTGATGATTGATGATTGATAATGAATGATGGTTGATTGATGATTAATGATTGATGATTGATGTTTGGTGATTAATGATTGAATGTTTGATGATTGATGATTGGTGATTGATAATTGATGATGGTTGATTGATGATTGATGATTGATGATTGATTATTTATTATTGATGAGTGATGATTGATTATTGATGTATGATGATTGATGATTGATGACTGATAACTGATGATTGATGATTAATGATTGATGATTGATGATTGATAATTGATGATTGATGATATATGATTGATGATTTAGGACTGATGATTGATGATTGCTGATTAATGATTGATGATTGATGATTGATGAGTTATCTTTGATGATTGTTTGATAACTGATAATTGATGATGGAATATTGATGATTGATGATTGAAAATTAATGTTTGATGATTGACGATGGATGATTGTTGACTGATGATTGATGATTGATGATTGATGATTGATGATTGATGATTGATGATTGATGATTGATGATTGATGTTTGATGATTGATGATTGATGATAGATGATTGATGATTAATGATTGGTGATTGATGATTGATGATCGATGATTTATGTTTTATGATTGATCATTGACGATTGGTGATTGATGATTGATGATTGACGATTGTTCAGAGATGATTGATGATTGATGATTGATGATTGATGTTTGATGATTGATGATTGAGGATTTGTAATCGATGATTGATGATTGATGATTGATCATTGATGGTTGGCGATTGATGATTGATGATTGATGATTGATGATTGATGATTGATGATTGATGATTGATGATTGATGATCGATGATCGATGATCGATGATTAATGATTGATGATTGATGATTGATGATCGATGATTTATGTTTTATGATTGATCATTGACGATTGGTGATCGATGATTGATGATTGATGATTGATGATTGATGATTGATGATTGATGATTGATGATTGATTATTCATGATTGATGACTGATGTTTGATGATTGATGATTGAGGATTTGTAATCGATGATTGATGATTGATGATTGATGATTGATGGTTGATGATTGATGATTGATGATTAATGATTGATGATTGATGATTGATAATTGATGATTGCTGATTGATGATTGATGACTGATGATTGATGATTGATGATAGATGATTGATGATTGATGATTGATGATTGATGATTGATGATTGATGATTGATGATTGATGATTGATGATTGGTGATTGATGATTGATGATTGATGATTGATGATTGATGATTGATGATTGATGATTGATGATTGATGATTGATGATTGATGATTGATGATTGATGATTGATGATTGATGATTGATGATTGATGATTGATGATTGATGATTGATGATTGATGATTGATGATTGATGATTGATGATTGATAATTGATGAGTGATGATTGATGATTGATGATTGATGATTGATGATTGATGATTGATGATTGATGATTGATGATTGATGATTGATGATTGATGATTGATGATTGATGATTGATGATTGATGATTGATGATTGATGATCGATGATTGGTGATTAATGATTGGTGATTGATGATTGATGATTGATGATCGATGATTTATGTTTTATGATTGATCATTGACGATTGGCGATTGATGATTGATGATTGATGATGGACGATTGTCCAATGATGATTGATGATTGATGTTTGATGACTGATGATTGAGGATTTGTAATCGATGATTGATGATTGATGATTGATGATTGATGATTGATGTTTGATGACTGATGATTGAGGATTTGTAATCGATGATTGATGATTGATGATTGATCATTGATGGTTGGTGATTGATTATTGATGATTGATGATTGATGAGTGATGGTTGATGATTGATGATTGATGATTGATGATTGATGATTGATGATTGATGATTGATGATTGATGATTGATGATTAATGATTGATGATTGATGATTGATGATTGATGATTGATCATTGATGGTTGGTGATTGATGATTGATGATTGATGATTGATGAGTGATGGTTGATGATTGATGATTGATGATTGATGATTGATGATTGATGATTGATGATTGATGATTGATGATTGATGATTGATGATTGATGATTGATGATTGATAATTGATGATTGATTATTGATTATTGATGATTGATGATTGGTTATTGATGATTGATAATTGATGATCAATGATATATGATTGATGATTGATGATTGATGATTGATGATTGATGATTGATGATTGATGATTGATGATTGATGATTGATGTATGATGATTGATGATAGATGACTGATAACTGATGATTGATGATTAATGATTGATGATTGATGATTGATGATTGATAATTGATGATTGATTATTGATGATTGATGATTGATGATTGATGATTGATGATTGATGATTGATGATTGATGATTGATGATTGATGATATATGATTGATGATTTATGATTGATGATTGATGATTGATGATTAATGATTGATGATTGATGATTGATGAGTGATATTTGATGATTGATTGATAACTGATAATTGATGATGGAATATTGATGATTGATGATTGAAAATTAATGTTTGATGATTGACGATGGATGATTGTTGACTGATGATTGATGATTGATGATTGATGATTGATGTTTGATGATTGATGATTGATGAGTGATGATTGATGATTGATGATTGATGATTGATGATTGATCATTGATTAACGATGACTGATGATTGATGATTGATGATTGATGATTGATGATTGATGATTGATGATTGATAATTGATGATTGATTATTGATGATTGATGATTGATGATTGATGATTGATGATTGATGATTGATGATTGATGATTGATGATTGATGATTGATGATTGATGATTGATGATTGATGATTGATGATTGATGATTGATGATTGATGATTGATGATTAATGATTGATGATTGATGATTGATGATTGATGATCGATGATTTATGTTTTATGATTGATCATTGAAGATTGGCGATTGATTATTGATTATTGATGATTGATGATTGACGATTGTCCAATGATGATTGATGATTGATGATTGATGATTGTTGTTTGATGATTGATGATTGAGGATTTGTAATCGATGATTGATGATTGATGATTGATCTTTGATGGTTGGTGATTGATGATTGATGATTGATGAGTGATGATTGATGATTGATGATTGATGATTGATGATTGATGATTGATGATTGATGATTGATGATTGATGATTGATGATTGATGATTGATGATTGATGATTGATGATTGATGAGTGATGATTGATGATTGTTGATTGATGATTGATGATTGGTGATTGATGATTGATGATTGATGATTGATGATTGATGATTGATGATTGATGATTGATGATTGATGATTGATGATTGATGATTGATGATTGATGATTGATGATTGATGATTGATGATCGATGATCGATGATTAATGATTGGTGATTTATGATTGATGATTGATGATCGCTGATTTATGTTTTTTGATTGATCGTTGACGATTGGTGATTGATGATTGATGATTGATGATTGACGATTGTTCAGTGATGATTGATGATTGATGTTACATGATTGATGATTGAGGATTTGTAATCGATGATTGATGATTGATCATTGATGGTTGGTGATTGATGATTGATGAGTGATGATTGATGATTGATGATTGATGATTGATGATTGATGATTGATGATTGATGATTGATGATTGATGATTGATGATTGGTGATTGATGATTGATGATTGATGATTGATGATTGATGATTGATGAGTGATGATTGATGATTGTTGATTGATGATTGATGATTGATGATTGATGATTGATGATTGATGATTGATGATTGATGATTGATGATTGATGATTGATGATTGATGATTGATGATTGATGATTGATGATCGATGATCGATGATTAATGATTGGTGATTGATGATTGATGATTGATGATCGATGATTTATGTTTTATTATTGATCGTTGACGATTGGGGATTGATGATAGATGATTGATGATTGACGATTGTTCAGTGATAATTGATGATTGATGATTGATGTTACATGATTGATGATTGAGGATTTGTAATCGATGTTTGATGATTGATGATTGATGATTGATGATTGATGATTGATTATTGATGATTGATGATTGATGATTGATGATTGATGATTGATGATTGATGATTGATGAGTGATGATTGATGATTGATGATTGATGATTGATGATTGATGATTGATGATTGATGATTGATGATTGATGATTGATGATTGATGATTGATGATTGATGATTGATGATTGATGATTGATGATAGATGATTGATGATTAATGATTGGTGATTGATGATTGATGATTGGTGATCGATGATTTATGTTTTATGATTGATCATTGACGATTGGTGATTGATGATTGATGATTGACGATTGTTCAGTGATGAATGATGATTGATGATTGATGTTTGATGATTGATGATTGAGGATTTGTAATCGATGATTGATGATTGATGATTGATGATTGATGATTGATGATTGATTATTGATGATTGATGATTGATGATTGATGATTGATGATTGATGATTGATGATTGATGAGTGATGATTGATGATTGATGATTGATGATTGATGATTGATGATTGATGATTGATGATTGATGATTGATGATTGATGATTGATGATTGATGATTGATGATCGATGATCGATGATCGATGATCGATGATTAATGATTGGTGATTGATGATTGATGATTGATGATCGATGATTTATGTTTTATGATTGATCATTGACGATTGGTGATCGATGATTGATGATTGATGAATGATGATTGATGATTGATGATTGATGATTGATTATTGATGATTGATGATTGATGTTTGATGATTGATGATTGAGGATTTGTAATCGATTATTGATGATTGATGATTGAAAATTGATGATTGATGATTGATGGTTGATGATTGATGATTGATGATTGATGATTAATGATTGATGATTGATGATTGATAATTGATGATTGCTGATTGATGATTGATGACTGATGATTGATGATTGATGATAGATGATTGATGATTGATGATTGATGATTGATGATTGATGATTGATGATTGATGATTGATGATTGATGATTGATGATTGATGATTGATGATTGATGATTGATGATTGATGATTGATGATTGATGATTGATGATTGATGATCGATGATTGGTGATTATTGATTGGTGATTGATGATTGATGATTGATGATCGATGATCGATGATCGATGATTAATGATTGGTGATTGATGATTGATGATTGATGATCGATGATTTATGTTTTATTATTGATCGTTGACGATTGGGGATTGATGATAGATGATTGATGATTGACGATTGTTCAGTGACAATTGATGATTGATGATTGATGATTGATGTTACATGATTGATGATTGAGGATTTGTAATCGATGTTTGATGATTGATGATTGATGATTGATGATTGATGATTGATTATTGATGATTGATGATTGATGATTGATGATTGATGATTGATGATTGATGAGTGATGATTGATGATTGATGATTGATGATTGATGATTGATGATTGATGATTGATGATTGATGATTGATGATTGATGATTGATGATTGATGATTGATGATTGATGATAGATGATTGATGATTAATGATTGGTGATTGATGATTGATGATTGGTGATCGATGATTTATGTTTTATGATTGATCATTGACGATTGGTGATTGATGATTGATGATTGACGATTGTTCAGTGATGAATGATGATTGATGATTGATGTTTGATGATTGATGATTGAGGATTTGTAATCGATGATTGATGATTGATGATTGATCATTAATAGTTGGCGATTGATGATTGATGATTGATGATTGATGATTGATGATTGATGATCAATGATCGATGATCGATGATCGATGATTAATGATTGGTGATTGATGATTGATGATTGATGATCGATGATTTATGTTTTATGATTGATCATTGACGATTGGTGATCGATGATTGATGAATGATGATTGATGATTGATGATTGATGATTGATGATTGATGATTGATGGTTGGTGATTGATGATTGATGATTGATGATTGATGATTGATGAGTGATGATTGATGATTGATGATTGATGATTGATGATTGATGATTGATGATTGATGATTGATGATTGGTGATTGATGATTGATGATTGATGATTGATGATTGATGATTAATGATTGATGATTGATGATTGATGATTGATGATTGAAAATTGATGATTGATGATTGATGATTGATGATTGATGATTGATGATTGATGATTGATGATTGATGATTGATGATTGATGATTGATGATTGATGATTGATGATTGATGATTGATGATTGATGATTGATGATTGATGATTGATGATTGATGATTGATGATTGATGATCGATGATCGATGATCGATGATTTATGATTGGTGATTGATGATTGATGATTGATGATCGATGATTTATGTTTTATGATTGATCATTGACGATTGGTGATTGATGATTGATGATTGATGATTGACGATTGTTCAGTGATGATTGATGATTGATGATTGATGATTGATGTTTGATGATTGATGATTGAGGATTTGTAATCGATGATTGATGATTGATGATTGATAATTGATGATTGATGATTGATGATTGATGATTTATGATTGATGATTGATGATTGATGATTGATGTTTGATGATTGATGATTGATGATTGATGATTGATGATTGATGGTTGATGATGGATGATTTATGATTGATGATTGATTATTGATGATTGATGATTGATGATTGATGATTGATGATTGATGATTAATGATTGATGATTGATGATTGATGATTGATGATTGATCATTGATGGTTGGTGATTGATGATTGATGATTGATGAGTGATGGTTGATGATTGATGATTGATGATTGATGATTGATGATTGATGATTGATGATTGATGATTGATGATTGATGATTGATGATTGATGATTGATGATTGATGATTGATGATTGATGATTGATGATTGATGATTGATTATTGATGTTTGATTATTGATGATTGATGATTGGTTATTGATGATTGATAATTGATGATCAATGATATATGATTGATGATTGATGATTGATGATTGATGATTGATGATTGATGATTGATGATTGATGATTGATGATTGATGATTGATGATTGATGATTGATGATTGATTATTGATGATTGATGATTGATGTATGATGATTGATGATAGATGACTGATAACTGATGATTGATGATTAATGATTGATGATTGATGATTGATGATTGATAATTGATGATTGATTATTGATGATTGATGATTGATGATTGATGATTGATGATTGATGATTGATGATTGATGATTGATGATTGATGATTGATGATTGATGATTGATGATATATGATTGATGATTTATGATTGATGATTGATGATTGATGATTAATGATTGATGATTGATGATTGATGAGTGATATTTGATGATTGATTGATAACTGATAATTGATGATGGAATATTGATGATTGATGATTGAAAATTAATGTTTGATGATTGACGATGGATGATTGTTGACTGATAATTGATGATTGATGATTGATGATTGATGTTTGATGATTGATGAGTGATGATTGATGATTGATGATTGATGATTGATGATTGATGATTGATGATTGATTATTGATGACAGATGATTGATGATTGATGATTGATGATTGATGATTGATGATTGATGATTGATGATTGATAATTGATGATTGATTATTGATGATTGATGATTGATGATTGATGATTGATGATTGATGATTGATGATTGATGATTGATGATTGATGATTGATGATTGATGATTGATGATTGATGATTGATGATTGATGATTGATGATTGATGATTGATGATCGATGATTGGTGATTAATGATTGGTGATCGATGATTGATGATTGATGATCGATGATTTATGTTTTATGATTGATCATTGAAGATTGGCGATTGATTATTGATTATTGATGATTTATGATTGACGATTGTCCAATGATGATTGATGATTGATGATTGATGATTGTTGTTTGATGATTGATGATTGAGGATTTGTAATCGATGATTGATGATTGATGATTGATCATTGATGGTTGGTGATTGATGATTGATGATTGATGATTGATGAGTGATGATTGATGATTGATGATTGATGATTGATGATTGATGATTGATGATTGATGATTGATGATTGATGATTGATGATTGATGATTGATGATTGATGATTGATGAGTGATGATTGATGATTGTTGGTTGATGATTGATGATTGATGATTGATGATTGATGATTGATGATTGATGATTGATGATTGATGATTGATGATTGATGATTGATGATTGATGATCGATGATCGATGATTAATGATTGGTGATTGATGATTGATGATTGATGATCGCTGATTTATGTTTTTTGATTGATCGTTGACGATTGGTGATTGATGATTGATGATTGATGATTGACGATTGTTCAGTGATGATTGATGATTGATGATTGATGATTGATGTTACATGATTGATGATTGAGGATTTGTAATCGATGATTGATTATTGATCATTGATGGTTGGTGATTGATGATTGATGAGTGATGATTGATGATTGATGATTGATGATTGATGATTGATGATTGATGATTGATGATTGATGATTGATGATTGATGATTGATGATTGATGATTGGTGATTGATGATTGATGATTGATGATTGATGATTGATGAGTGATGATTGATGATTGTTGATTGATGATTGATGATTGATGATTGATGATTGATGATTGATGATTGATGATTGATGATTGATGATTGATGATTGATGATTGATGATCGATGATCGATGATTAATGATTGGTGATTGATGATTGATGATTGATGATCGATGATTTATGTTTTATTATTGATCGTTGACGATTGGGGATTGATGATAGATGATTGATGATTGACGATTGTTCAGTGATAATTGATGATTGATGATTAATGATTGATGTTACATGATTGATGATTGAGGATTTGTAATCGATGTTTGATGATTGATGATTGATGATTGATGATTGATGATTGATTATTGATGATTGATGATTGATGATTGATGATTGATGATTGATGATTGATGATTGATGATTGATGAGTGATGATTGGTGATTGATGATTGATTATTGATGATTGATGATTGATGATTGATGATTGATGATTGATGATTGATGATTGATGATAGATGATTGATGATTAATGATTGGTGATTGATGATTGATGATTGGTGATCGATGATTTATGTTTTATGATTGATCATTGACGATTGGTGATTGATGATTGACGATTGTTCAGTGATGAATGATGATTGATGATTGATGTTTGATGATTGATGATTGAGGATTTGTAATCGATGATTGATGATTGATGATTGATCATTAATAGTTGGCGATTGATGATTGATGATTGATGATTGATGATTGATGATTGATGATTGATGATTGATGATCGATGATCGATGATCGATGATTGATGATTAATGATTGGTGATTGATGATTGATGATCGATGATTTATGTTTTATGATTGATCATTGACGATTGGTGATCGATGATTGATGATTGATGAATGATGATTGATGATTGATGATTGATTATTGATGATTGATGATTGATGTTTGATGATTGATGATTGAGGATTTGTAATCGATGATTGATGATTGATGATTGAAAATTGATGATTGATGATTGATGGTTGATGATTGATGATTGATGATTGATGATTGATGATTGATGATTGATGATTGGTGATTGATGATTGATGATTGATGATTGATGATTGATGATTGATGATTGATGATTGATGATTGATGATGGATGATTGATGATTGATGATTGATAATTGATGAGTGATGATTGATGATTGATGATTGATGATTGATGATTGATGTTTGATGATTGATGATTGATGATTGATGATTGATGATTGATGATTGATGATTGATGATTGATGATTGATGATTGATGATTGATGATTGATGATTGATGATTGATGATTGATGATTGATGATTGATGATTGATGATTGATGATTGATGATTGATGATTGATGATTGATGATTGATGATCGATGATTGGTGATTATTGATTGGTGATTGATGATTGATGATTGATGATAGATGATTTATGTTTTATGATTGATCATTGACGATTGGCGATTGATGAATGATGATTGATGATTGATGATGGACGATTGCCCAATGATGATTTATGATTGATAATTGATGATTGATGTTTGATGACTGATGATTGAGGATTTGTAATCGATGATTGATGATTGATGATTGATGTTTGATGACTGATGATTGAGGATTTGTAATCGATGATTGATGATTGATGATTGATCATTGATGGTTGGTGATTGATGATTGATGATTGATGATTGATGATTGATGAGTGATGATTGATGATTGATGATTGATGATTGATGATTGATGATTGATGATTGATGATTGATGATTGATGATTGATGATTGATGATTGGTGATTGATGATTGATGATTGATGATTGATGATTGATGATTGATGATTGATGATTGATGATTGATGATTGGTGATTGATGATTGATGATTGATGATTGATGATTGATGATTGATGATTGATGATGGATGATTGATGATTGATGATTGATGATTGATGATTGATAATTGATGAGTGATGATTGATGATTGATGATTGATGATTGATGATTGATGATTGATGATTGATGATTGATGATTGATGATTGATGATTGATGATCGATGATTGGTGATTATTGATTGGTGATTGATGATTGATGATTGATGATAGATGATTTATGTTTTATGATTGATCATTGACGATTGGCGATTGATGATTGATGATTGATGATTGATGATGGACGATTGTCCAATGATGATTTATGATTGATAATTGATGATTGATGTTTGATGACTGATGATTGAGGATTTGTAATCGATGATTGATGATTGATGATTGATGTTTGATGACTGATGATTGAGGATTTGTAATCGATGATTGATGATTGATGATTGATGATTGATCATTGATGGTTGGTGATTGATGATTGATGATTGATGATTGATGATTGATGAGTGATGATTGATGATTGATGATTGATGATTGATGATTGATGATTGATGATTGATGATTGGTGATTGATGATTGATGATTGATGATTGATGATTGATGATTAATGATTGATGATTGATGATTGATGATTGATGATTGATGATTGATGATTTATGATTGATGATTGATGATTGATGATTGATGATTGATGATTGATGATTGATGATGGATGATTGATGATTGATGATTGATGATTGATGATTGATGATTGATGATTGATGATTGATGATTGATGATTGATGATTGATGATTGATGATTGATGATTGATGATTGATGATTGATGATTGATGATTGATGATTGATGATCGATGATCGATGATCGATGATCGATGATTTATGATTGGTGATTGATGATTGATGATTGATGATCGATGATTTATGTTTTATGATTGATGATTGATGATTGATGATTGATGATTGATGATTGATGATTGATGATTGATGATTGACGATTGTTCAGTGATGATTGATGATTGATGATTGATGTTTGATGATTGATGATTGAGGATTTGTAATCGATGATTGATGATTGATGATTGATGATTGATAATTGATGATTGATGATTGCTGATTGATGATTGATGATTGATGATTGATGATTGATGATTGATGTTTGATGATTGATGATTTATGATTGATGATTGATGATTGATGGTTGATGATGGATGATTGATGATTGATGATTGATGATTGATGATTGATGATTGATGATTGATGATTGATGATTGATGATTGATGATTGATGATTGATGATTGATGATTGATGATTGATGATTGATGATTGATGATTGATGATTGATGATTGATGATTGATGATAGATGATTGATGATTAATGATTGGTTATTGATGATTGATGATTGATGATTGGTGATTGATGATTGATGATTGATGATTGATGATTGATGATTGATGATTGATGATGGATGATTGATGATTGATGATTGATGATTGATGATTGATAATTGATGAGTGATGATTGATGATTGATGATTGATGATTGATGATTGATGATTGATGATTGATGATTGATGATTGATGATTGATGATCGATGATTGGTGATTATTGATTGGTGATTGATGATTGATGATTGATGATAGATGATTTATGTTTTATGATTGATCATTGACGATTGGCGATTGATGATTGATGATTGATGATTGATGATGGACGATTGTCCAATGATGATTTATGATTGATAATTGATGATTGATGTTTGATGACTGATGATTGAGGATTTGTAATCGATGATTGATGATTGATGATTGATGTTTGATGACTGATGATTGAGGATTTGTAATCGATGATTGATGATTGATGATTGATGATTGATCATTGATGGTTGGTGATTGATGATTGATGATTGATGATTGATGATTGATGAGTGATGATTGATGATTGATGATTGATGATTGATGATTGATGATTGATGATTGATGATTGGTGATTGATGATTGATGATTGATGATTGATGATTGATGATTAATGATTGATGATTGATGATTGATGATTGATGATTGATGATTGATGATTTATGATTGATGATTGATGATTGATGATTGATGATTGATGATTGATGATTGATGATGGATGATTGATGATTGATGATTGATGATTGATGATTGATGATTGATGATTGATGATTGATGATTGATGATTGATGATTGATGATTGATGATTGATGATTGATGATTGATGATTGATGATTGATGATTGATGATCGATGATCGATGATCGATGATCGATGATTTATGATTGGTGATTGATGATTGATGATTGATGATCGATGATTTATGTTTTATGATTGATGATTGATGATTGATGATTGATGATTGATGATTGATGATTGATGATTGATGATTGACGATTGTTCAGTGATGATTGATGATTGATGATTGATGTTTGATGATTGATGATTGAGGATTTGTAATCGATGATTGATGATTGATGATTGATGATTGATAATTGATGATTGATGATTGATGATTGATGATTGATGATTGATGATTGATGATTGATGATTGATGATTGATAATTGATGATTGATGATTGATGATTGATGATTGATGATTGATGATTGATGATTGATGATTGATGATTGATGATTGATGATTGATGATTGATGATTGATGATTGATGATTATTGATTGATGATCGATGATCGATGATTGATGATTGATGATTGATGATTGATGATTGATGATTGATGATTGATGATTGATGATTGACGATTGATGATTGATGATTGATGATTGATGATTGATGATTGATGATTGATGATTGATTATTGATGATTGATGATCAATGATCGATGAATAATGATTGGTGATTGATGATTGATGATCGATGATTTATGTTTTATGATTGATCATTGACGATTGGTGATTGATGATTGATGATTGACGATTGTTCAGTGATGATTGATGATTGATGATTGATCATTGATGTTTGATGATTGATGATTGAGGATTTGTAATCGATGATTGATGATTGATGATTGATGATTGATAATTGATGATTGATGATTGATGATTGATGATTGACGATTGATGATTGATGATTGATGATTGATGATTGATGATTGATGATTGATGATTGATGATTGATGATTGATGATTGATGATTGATGATTGATGATTGATGATTGATGATTGATGATTGATGATTGATAATTGATGATTGATGATTGATGATTGATGATTGATGATTGATGATTGATGATTGATGATTGATGATTGATGATTGATGATTGATGATTATTGATTGATGATCGATGATCGATGATTGATGATTGATGATTGATGATTGATGATTGATGATTGATGATTGATGATTGACGATTGATGATTGATGATTGATGATTGATGATTGATGATTGGTGATTGATGATTGATGATTGATGATTGATGATTGATGATTGATGATCGATGATCGATGATCGATGAATAATGATTGGTGATTGATGATTGATGATTGATGATCGATGATTTATGTTTTATGATTGATCATTGACGATTGGTGATTGATGATTGATGATTGATGATTGATGATTGACGATTGTTCAGTGATGATTGATGATTGATGATTGATGATTGATCATTTATGTTTGATGATTGATGATTGAGGATTAGTAATCGATGATTGATGATTGATGATTGATGATTGATGATTGATGATTGATGATTGATGATTGATGATTGATGATTGATGATTGATGATTGATGATTGATGATTGATGATTGATGATTGATGATTGATGATTGATGATTGATGATTGATTATTGATGATTGATGATTGATGATCGATGATCGATGATCGATGATTAATGATTGGTGATTGATGATTGATGATTGATGATCGATGATTTATGTTTTATGATTGATCATTGACGATTGGTGATTGATGATTGATGATTGATGATTGATGATTGACGATTGTTCAGTGATGATTGATGATTGATGATTGATGATTGATCATTTATGTTTGATGATTGATGATTGAGGATTAGTAATCGATGATTGATGATTGATGATTGATGAGTGATGATTGATGATTGATGATTGATGATTGATGATTGATGATTGATGATTGATGATTGATGATTGATGATTGATGATTGATGATTGATGATTGATGATTGATGATTGATGATTTTTGATTGATGATCGATGATTGATGATTGATGATTGATGATTGATGATTGATGATTGATGAATGATGATTGATGATTGATGATTGATGATTGATGATTGATGATTGATAATTGATGATTGATGATTGATGATTGATGATTGATAATTGATGATTGGTGATTGATGATTGATGATTGATTATTGATGATTGATGATTGATGATTGATGATTGATGATTGATGATCGATGATTGATGATTGATGATTGATGATTGATGATCGATGATCGATGATCGATGATTAATGATTGGTGATTGATGATTGATGTTTGATGATCGATGATTTATGTTTTATGATTGATCATTGACGATTGGTGATTGATGATTGATGATTGATGATTGATGATTGACGATTGTTCAGTGATGATTGATGATTGATGATTGATGATTGATGATCCATGTTTGATGATTGATGATTGAGGATTTGTAATCGTAGATTGATGATTGATGATTGATGATTGATAATTGATGATTGATGATTGATGATTGATGATTGATGATTGATGATTGATGTTTGATGATTGATGTTTGATGATTGATGATTGATGATTGATGATTGATGATTGATGGTTGATGATTGATGATTGATGATTGATGATTGATGATTGATGATTGATGATTGATGATTGATGATTGATGATTGATGATTGATGATTGATGATTGATGATTGAGGATTGATGATTGATGATAGATGATTGATGATTAATGATTGGTGATTGATGATTGATGATTGATGATCGATGATTGATGATTGATGAGTGATGATTGATGATTGATGATTGATGAGTGATGATTGATGATTGATGATTGATGATTGATGATTGATGATTGATGATTGATGATTGATGATTGATGATTGATGATTGATGATTGATGATTGATGATTGATGATTGATGATTGATGATTGATGATTGATGATAGATAATTGATGATTGATGATTGATGATTGATGATTGATGATTGATGATTGATGATTGATGATTGATGATTGATGATTGATGATTGATGATTGATGATTGATGATTATTGATTGATGATCCATGATCGATGATTGATGATTGATGATTGATGATTGATGATTGATGATTGATGATTGATGATTGACGATTGATGATTGATGATTGATGATTAATGATTGATGATTGATGATTGATGATTGATGATTGATGATTGATGATCGATGATCGATGATCGATGAATAATGATTGGTGATTGATGATTGATGATTGATGATCGATTATTTATGTTTTATGATTGATCATTGACGAGGATTGTGATTGATGATTGATGATTGATGATTGATGATTGACGATTGTTCAGTGATGATTGATGATTGATGATTGATCATTGATGTTTGATGATTGATGATTGAGGATTTGTAATCGATGATTGATGATTGATGATTGATGATTGATGATTGATAATTGATGATTGATGATTGATGATTGATGATTGATGATTGATGATTGATGATTGATGATTGATGATTGATGATTGATGATTGATGATTGATGGTTGATGATTGATGATGGATGATTGATGATTGATGATTGAGGATTTGTAATCGATGATTGATGATTGATGATTGATCATTCATGGTTGGTGATTGATGATTGATGATTGATGATTGATGAGTGATGATTGATGATTGATGATTGATGATTGATGATTGATGATTGATGATTGATGATTGATGATTGATGATTGATGATTGATGATTGATGATTGATGATTGATGATTGATGATTGATGATTTTTGATTGATGATCGATGATTGATGATTGATGATTGATGATTGATGATTGATGATTGATGAATGATGATTGATGATTGATGATTGATGATTGATGATTGATAATTGATGATTGATGATTGATGATTGATGATTGATAATTGATGATTGGTGATTGATGATTGATGATTGATTATTGATGATTGATGATTGATGATTGATGATTGATGATTGATGATCGATGATTGATGATTGATGATTGATGATTGATGATCGATGATCGATGATCGATGATTAATGATTGGTGATTGATGATTGATGATTGATGATCGATGATTTATGTTTTATGATTGATCATTGACGATTGGTGATTGATGATTGATGATTGATGATTGATGATTGACGATTGTTCAGTGATGATTGATGATTGATGATTGATGATTGATGATCCATGTTTGATGATTGATGATTGAGGATTTGTAATCGTAGATTGATGATTGATGATTGATGATTGATAATTGATGATTGATGATTGATGATTGATGATTGATGATTGATGATTGATGATTGATGATTGATGTTTGATGATTGATGATTGATGATTGATGATTGATGATTGATGGTTGATGATTGATGATTGATGATTGATGATTGATGATTGATGATTGATGATTGATGATTGTTGATTGATGATTGATGATTGATGATTGATGATTGATGATTGATGATTGATGATTGATGATTGATGATAGATGATTGATGATTAATGATTGGTGATTGATGATTGATGATTGATGATCGATGATTGATGATTGATGAGTGATGATTGATGATTGATGATTGATGAGTGATGATTGATGATTGATGATTGATGATTGATGATTGATGATTGATGATTGATGATTGATGATTGATGATTGATTATTGATGATTGATGATTGATGATCGATGATCGATGATCGATGATTAATGATTGGTGATTGATGATTGATGATTGATGATCGATGATTTATGTTTTATGATTGATGATTGATGAGTGATGATTGATGATTGATGATTGATGATTGATGATTGACGATTGTTCAGTGATGATTGATGATTGATGATTGATGATTGATGATCGATGATCGATGATCGATGATTAATGATTGGTGATTGATGATTGATGATTGATGATCGATGATTTATGTTTTATGATTGATCATTGACGATTGGTGATTGATGATTGATGATTGATGATTGACGATTGTTCAGTGATGATTGATGATTGATGATTGATGTTTGATGATTGATGATTGAGGATTTGTAATCGATGATTGATGATTGATGATTGATCATTCATGGTTGGTGATTGATGATTGATGATTGATGATTGATGAGTGATGATTGATGATTGATGATTGATGATTGATGATTGATGATTGATGATTGATGATTGATGATTGATGATTGATGATTGATGATTGATGATTGATGATTGATGATTGATGATTGATGATTGATGATTGATGATTGATGATTTTTGATTGATGATCGATGATTGATGATTGATGATTGATGATTGATGATTGATGATTGATGATTGATGAATGATGATTGATGATTGATGATTGATGATTGATGATTGATAATTGATGATTGATGATTGATGATTGATGATTGATAATTGATGATTGGTGATTGATGATTGATGATTGATTATTGATGATTGATGATTGATGATTGATGATTGATGATTGATGATCGATGATTGATGATTGATGATTGATGATTGATGATCGATGATCGATGATCGATGATTAATGATTGGTGATTGATGATTGATGATTGATGATCGATGATTTATGTTTTATGATTGATCATTGACGATTGGTGATTGATGATTGATGATTGATGATTGATGATTGATGATTGACGATTGTTCAGTGATGATTGATGATTGATGATTGATGATCCATGTTTGATGATTGATGATTGAGGATTTGTAATCGTAGATTGATGATTGATGATTGATGATTGATAATTGATGATTGATGATTGATGATTGATGATTGATGATTGATGATTGATGATTGATGATTGATGATTGATGATTGATGATTGATGTTTGATGATTGATGATTGATGATTGATGATTGATGATTGATGGTTGATGATTGATGATTGATGATTGATGATTGATGATTGATGATTGATGATTGATGATTGATGATTGATGATTGATGATTGATGATTGATGATTGATGATTGATGATTGATGATTGATGATTGATGATTGATGATAGATGATTGATGATTAATGATTGGTGATTGATGATTGATGATTGATGATCGATGATTGATGATTGATGAGTGATGATTGATGATTGATGATTGATGAGTGATGATTGATGATTGATGATTGATGATTGATGATTGATGATTGATGATTGATGATTGATGATTGATGATTGATGATTGATGATTGATGATTGATGATTGATGATTGATGATTGATGATTGATGATTGATGATAGATAATTGATGATTGATGATTGATGATTGATGATTGATGATTGATGATTGATGATTGATGATTGATGATTGATGATTGATGATTGATGATTGATGATTGATGATTGATGATTATTGATTGATGATCGATGATCGATGATTGATGATTGATGATTGATGATTGATGATTGATGATTGACGATTGATGATTGATGATTGATGATTGATGATTGATGATTGATGATTGATGATTGATGATTGATGATCGATGATCGATGATCGATGAATAATGATTGGTGATTGATGATTGATGATTGATGATCGATGATTTATGTTTTATGATTGATCATTGACGATTGGTGATTGATGATTGATGATTGATGATTGATGATTGACGATTGTTCAGTAATGATTGATGATTGATGATTGATCATTGATGTTTGATGATTGATGATTGAGGATTTGTAATCGATGATTGATGATTGATGATTGATGATTGATGATTGATAATTGATGATTGATGATTGATGATTGATGATTGATGATTGATGATTGATGATTGATGATTGATGATTGATGATTGATGATTGATGATTGATGATTGATGATTGATGGTTGATGATTGATGATGGATGATTGATGATTGATGATTGATGATTGATGATTGATGATTGATGATTGATGATTGATGATTGATGATTGATGATTGATGATTGATGATTGATGATTGATGATTGATGATAGATGATTGATGATTAATGATTGGTGATTGAAGATTGATGATTGATGATCGATGATTGATGATTGATGAGTGATGATTGATGATTGACGATTGATGAGTGATGATTGATGATTGATGATTGATGATTGATGATTGATGATTGATGATTGATGATTGATGATTGATGATTGATGATTGATGATTGATGATTGATGATTGATGATTGATGGTTGATGATTGATGATTGATGATTGATGATTGATGATTGATGATTGATGATTGATGATTGATGATTAATAATTAATGAGTGGTGATTGATGATTGATGATTGATGATCGATGATTGATGATTGAAGAATGATGATTGATGATTGATGATTGATGAGTGATGATTGATGATTGGTGATTGATGATTGATGATTGATGATTGATGATTGATGATTGATGATTGATGATTGATGATTGATGATTGATGATTGATGATTGATGATTGATGATTGATAATTGATGATTGATGATGAATAATTGATGATTGATGATTGATGATTGATGATTGATGGTTGATGATTGATGATTGATGATTGATGATTGATGATTGATGATTGATGATTGATGATTGATGATTGATGATCGATGATCGATGATCGACGATTAATGATTGGTGATTGATGATTGATGATTGATGATCGATGATTTATGTTTTATGATTGATCATTGACGATTGGTGATTGATGATTGATGATTGGTGATTGGTGATTGACGATTGTTCAGTGATGATTGATGATTGATGATTGATGTTTGATGTTTGGTGATTGATGATTGAGGATTTGTAATCGATGATTGATGATTGATGATTGATAATTGATGATTGATGATTGATGATTGATGATTGATGATTGATGATTGATGATAAATGATTGATGATTGATGTTTGATGATTGATGATTGATGATTGATGATTGATGATTGATGATTGATGGTTGATGATTGATGATTGATGATTGATGATTGATGATTGATGATTGATGATTGATGATTGATGATTGATGATTGATGATTGATGATTGATGATTGACGATTGATGATTGATGATTAATGATTGATGATTTATGATTGATGATTGATAATTGATGATTGATGATTGATGATTGATGATTGATGATTGATGATTGATGATTGATGATTGATGATTGATGACTGATGATTGATGTTTGATGATTGATGATTGATGATTGATGATTGATGATTGATGGTTGATGATTGATGATTGATGATTGATGATTGATGATTGATGATTGATGATTGATGATTGATGATTGATGATTGATGATTGATGATTGATAATTGATGATTTATGATAGATGATTGATGATTGATGATTAATGATTGGTGATTGATGATTGAATATTGATGATCGATGATTGATGATTGATGAGTTATGATTGATGATTGATGATTGATGAGTGATGATTGATGATTGATGATTGATGATTGATGATTGATGATTGATGATTGATGATTGATGATTGATGATTGATGATTGATGATTGATGATTGATGATTTATGATTGATGATTGATGATTGATGATTGATGATTGATGATTGATGATTGATGATTGATGATTGATGATTGATGATTGATGATTGATAATTGATGATTGATTATTGATTATTGATGATTGATGATTGATTATTGATGATTGATGATTGATGATTGATGATTATTGATTGATGATTGATGATTGATGATTGATGATTGATGATTGATGATTGATAATTGATGATTGATGATTAATGATTGATGATTGATGATTGATGATTGATGACTGATGATCGATGATCGATGATTGATGATTGATGATTGATGATTGATGATTAATGATTGATGATTGATGATTGATGAGTGATCTTTGATGATTGATTGATAACTGATAATTGATGATGGAATATTGATGATTGATGATTGAAAATTAATGTTTGATGATTGACGATGGATGATTGTTGACTGATGATTGATGATGATGATTGATGATTGATGATTGATGATTGATGATCGATGATCGATGATCGATGATTAATGATTGGTGATTGATGATTGATGATTGATGATCGATGATTTATGTTTTATGATTGATCATTGACGATTGGTGATTGATGATTGATGATTGATGATTGACGAGTGTTCAGTGATGATTGATGATTGATGATTGATGATTGATGATTGATGTTTGATGATTGATGATTGAGGATTTGTAATCGATGATTGATGATTGATGATTGATGATTGATAATTGATAATTGATGATTGATGATTGATGATTGATGATTGATGATTGATGATTGATGATTGATGATTGATGATTGATGATTGATGATTGATGTTTGATGATTGATGATTGATGATTGATGATTGATGATTGATGATTGATGATTGATGGTTCATGATTGATGATTGAGGATTGATGATTGATGATTGATGATTGATGATTGATGATTGATGATTGATGATTGATGATTGATGATTGATGATTGATGATTGATGATTGATGATTGATGATTGATGATTGATGATAGATGATTGATGATTAATGATTGGTGATTGATGATTGATGATTGATGATCGATGATTGATGATTGATGAGTGATGTTTGATGATTGATGATTGATGAGTGATGATTGATGATTGATGATTGATGATTTGTAATCGATGATTGATGATTGATGATTGATGATTGATGATTGATGATTGATGATTGATGATTAATGAGTGATGATTGATGATTGATGATTGATGATTGATGATTGATGATTGATGATCGATGATCGATGATTAATGATTGGTGATTGATGATTGATGATTGATTATTAATGATTGATGATTGACGATTGTTCAGTGATGATTGATGATTGATGATTGATGATTGATGTTTGATGATTGATGATTGAGGATTTGTAATCGATGATTGATGATTGATGATTGATGATTGATAATTGATAATTGATGATTGATGATTGATGATTGATGATTGATGATTGATGATTGATGATTGATGTTTGATGATTGATGATTGATGATTGATGATTGATGATTGATGATTGATGATTGATGATTGATGATTGATGATTGGTGATTGATGGTTCATGATTGATGATTGAGGATTGATGATTGATGATTGATGATTGATGATTGATGATTGATGATTGATGATTGATGATTGATGATTGATGATTGATGATTGATGATTGATGATTGATGATAGATGATTGATGATTAATGATTGGTGATTGATGATTGATGATTGACGATTGTTCAGTGATAATTGATGATTGATGTTTGATGATTGATGATTGATGAGTGATGATTGATGATTGATGATTGATGATTGATGATTGATGATTGATGATTGATGATTGATGATTGATGATTGATGATTGATGATTGATGATTGATGATTAATGAGTGATGATTGATGATTGTTGATTGATGATTGATGATTAATGATTGATGATTGATGATTGATGATTGATGATTGATGATTGGTGATTGATGATTGATGATTGATTATTGAAAATTGATGTTTGCTGATTGACGATTGATGAATGATTATTAATGATTGATGATTGATGACTGATTATTTATTATTGATGAGTGATGATTGATGACTGATTAGTGATGATTGATGATTGATGACTGATAATTGATGATTGATGATTGATTATTAATGATTGATGATTGATCATTGATGATTGGTGATTGATTATTAATGATAAATGACTGATAATTTATGATTGATTATTGATGATTGATGATTGATGATTGATGATTGATGATTGATGATTGTTGTTTGATGATTGATGATTCATGATTCATGATTGATGATTGTTGATTGAAGAGTGATGATTCATGATTGCTGATTGATGATTGATGATTGATGATTGATGACTGATGATTGATGATTAATGATTGATGATTGATGATTGATGATTGATTATTGATGATTGATGATTGATGATTGATGATTGATGATTGATGATTGATGATGGCTGATTGATGATTGATGATTGATGATTGATGATTGATGATTGATGATTCATAATTGATGATTGACGATTGATGATTGATGATTGATGATTTTTGATTGATGATTGATGATTGATGATTGATGATTGATGATTGATGATTGATGAGTGATGATTGATGATTGATTATTGATGATTGATGATTGATGATTGATAATTGATGCTTGATGATTGATGATTGATGTTGATGATTGAATATTGATGATTGATGATTGATGATTGATGATTGATGATCGATGATTGATGATTGATGATTGATGATTGATGATTGATGATTGATGATTGATGATTGATGATTGATGATTGATGATTGATGATTGATGATTGATGATTGATGATTGATGATTGATGATTGATGATTGATGATTGATGATTGATGATCGATGATTGATGTTTTATGATTGAACATTGTTGATTGGTGATTGATGATTGATGATTGATGAGTGATGATTGATGATTGATGATTGACGATTGACGATTGATGATTGATGATTGATGATTGATGATTGATGATTGGTGATTGATGATTGATGATTGATAATTGATGATTGATGATTGATGATTGATGATTGATGATTGATGATTGATGATTGATGATTGGTGATCGATGATTGATGATTGATGATTGGTGATTGATGATTGATGATTGATGATTGATGAGTGATGATTGATAACTTATAATTGATAATTTATTACTTGATTATTGATGATTGATAATTGATGATTGATGATTGATGATTGATGATTGATGATTGATGATTGATGATTGATGTTTGATGATTGATGATTGATGATTGATGATTGATGATTGATGATGGATGATTGATGATTGATGATTGATGATTGATGATTGATGATTCATAATTGATGATTGATGATTTTTGATTGATGATTGATGATTGATGAGTGATGATTGATGATTGATTATTGATGATTGATGATTGATGATTGATGATTGATGATTGATGATTGATAATTGATGATTGATGATTGAATATTTATGATTGATGATTGATGATTGATGATCGATGATTGATGATTGATGATTGATGATTGATGATTGATGATTGATGATTGATGATTGATGATTGATAATTGATGATTGATGATTGATGATTGATGATTGATGATTGATGATTGATGATTGATGATTGATGATTGATGATTGATGATTGATGATTGATGATTGATAATTGATGATTGATGATTGATGATTGATGATCGATGATTGATGTTTTATGATTGAATATTGTTGATTGGTGATTGATGATTGATGATTGATGATTGATGATTGATGATTGATGAGTGATGATTGATGATTAATGATTGACGATTGACGATTGATGCTTAATGATTGATGATTGATGATATATGAATGATGATTGATGATTGATGATTGATGATTGGTGATTGATGATTGATGATTGATGATTGATGAGTGATGATTGATGATTGATTATTGATGATTGATGATTGATGATTGATGATTGATAATTGATGATTGATGATTGATGATTGATGATTGATGATTGATGATTGATGATTGATGATTGATGATTGATGATTGATGATTGATGATTGATGATTGATGATTGATGATTGATGATTGATGAGTTATGATTGATGATTGATGATTGATGATCGATGATTGATGTTTTATGATTGAATATTGTTGATTGGTGATTGATGATTGATGATTGATGATTGATGATTGATGATTGATGATTGAAGAGTGATGATTGATGATTGATGATTGACGATTGACGATTGATGCTTAATGATTGATGATTGATGATATATGAATGATGATTGATGATTGATGATTGATGATTGATGATTGGTGATTGATGATTGATGATTGATGATTGATGATTGATGATTGATGATTGATGATTATTGATTGGTGATCGATGATTGATGATTGATGATTGATGATTGATGAATGATGATTGATGATTGATGATTGATAATTGATGATTGATGATTGATGATTGATGATTGATGATTGATGATTGATGATTGATGATCGATGATTGATGATTGATGATTGATGATTGATGATTAATGATTGATGATTGATGATTGATGAGTGATCTTTGATGATTGATGATTGATGATTGATGATTGATGATTGATGATTGATGATTGATGATTGATGATTGCTGATTGATGATTGATGATTGATGATTGATGATTGATGATTGATGATTGATGATTGATGATTGATGATTGATGATTGATGATCGATGATCGATGATCGATGATCGATGATTAATGATTGGTGATTGATGATTGATGATTGATGATCGATGATTTATGTTTTATGATTGATCATTGACGATTGGTGATTGATGATTGATGATTGATGATTGATGATTGACGATTGTTCAGTGATGATTGATGATTGATGATTGATGATTGATGTTTGATGATTGATGATTGAGGATTTGTAATCGATGATTGATGATTGATGATTGATCATTCATGGTTGGTGATTGATGATTGATGATTGATGATTGATGAGTGATGTTTGATGATTGATGATTGATGATTGATGATTGATGATTGATGATTGATGATTGATGATTGATGATTGATGATTGATGATTGATGATTGATGATTGATGATTGATGATTGATGATTGATGATTGATGATTGATGATTGATGATTGATGATTGATGACTGATGATTGATGATTAATGATTGATGATTGATGATTGATTATTGATGATTGATGATTGGTGATTGATTTTTGATGATTGATGATTGATGAATGAAGATTGATGATTCATGATTGATGATTGATGATTGATGATTGATGATTGATGATTGATGATTAATGATTGATGATTGATGATTAATGATTGGTGATTGATGATTAATGATATTTGTATGATAATTTATGCTTGCTAATGGATGATTGATGATTGATTATTGATGATCGATGATTGATGATTGATGATTGATTATTGATGATTGATGATTGATGTTTGATGATTGATGATTGATGATTGATAATTAATGATGGTTGATTGATGATTGATGATTGATGATTGATGATTGATGTTTGGTGATTAATGATTGAATGTTTGATGATTGATGATTGATGATTGATAATTGATGATGGTTGATTGATGATTGATGATTGATGATTGATTATTTATTATTGATGAGTGATGATTGATTATTGATGTATGATGATTGATGATTGATGACTGATAACTGATGATTGATGATATATGATTGATGATTTAGGATTGATGATTGATGATTGCTGATTAATGATTGATGATTGATGATTGATGAGTGATCTTTGATGATTGTTTGATAACTGATAATTGATGATGGAATATTGATGATTGATGATTGAAAATTAATGTTTGATGAATGACGATGGATGATTGTTGACTGATGATTGATGATTGATGATTGATGATTGATGTTTGATGCTTGATGATTGATGATAGATGATTGATGATTAATGATTGGTGATTGATGATTGATGATTGATGATCGATGATTTATGTTTTATGATTGATCATTGACGATTGGTGATTGATGATTGATGATTGACGATTGTTCAGAGATGATTGATGATTGATGATTGATGTTTGATGATTGATGATTGAGGATTTGTAATCGATGATTGATGATTGATCATTGATGGTTGGCGATTGATGATTGATGATTGATGATTGATGATTGATGATCGATGATCGATGATCGATGATTAATGATTGATGATTGATGATTAATGATCGATGATTTATGTTTTATGATTGATCATTGACGATTGGTGATCGATGATTGATGATTGATGATTGATGATTGATGATTGATTATTCATGATTGATGATTGATGTTTGATGATTGATGATTGAGGATTTGTAATCGATGATTGATGATTGATGATTGATGATTGATGATTGATGATTGATGGTTGATGATTGATGATTGATGATTGATGATTGATGATTGATGATTAATGATTGATGATTGATGATTGATAATTGATGATTGCTGATTGATGATTGATGACTGATGATTGATGATTGATGATAGATGATTGATGATTGATGATTGATGATTGATGATTGATGATTGATGATTGATGATTGATGATTGATGATTGATGATTGATGATTGGTGATTGATGATTGATGATTGATGATTGATGATTGATGATTGATGATTGATGATTGATGATTGATGATTGATGATTGATGATTGATGATTGATGATTGATGATTGATGATTGATGATTGATGATTGATGATTGATGATTGATAATTGATGAGTGATGATTGATGATTGATGATTGATGATTGATGATTGATGATTGATGATTGATGATTGATGATTGATGATTGATGATTGATGATTGATGATTGATGATTGATGATTGATGATTGATGATTGATGATTGATGATTGATGATTGATGATTGATGATTGATGATTGATGATTGATGATCGATGATTGGTGATTAATGATTGGTGATTGATGATTAATGATTGATGATCGATGATTTATGTTTTATGATTGATCATTGACGATTGGCGATTGATGATTGATGATTGATGATGGACGATTGTCCAATGATGATTGATGATTGATGATGGACGATTGTCCAATGATGATTGATGATTGATGTTTGATGACTGATGATTGAGGATTTGTAATCGATGATTGATGATTGATGATTGATGATTGATGTTTGATGACTGATGATTGAGGATTTGTAATCGATGATTGATGATTGATGATTGATCGTTGATGGTTGGTGATTGATGATTGATGATTGATGAGTGATGGTTGATGATTGATGATTAATGATTGATGATTGATGATTGATGATTGATGATTGATGATTGATGATTGATGATTGATGATTGATGATTGATGATTGATGATTGATGATTGATGATTAATGATTGATGATTGATGATTGATGATTGATGATTGATTATTGATGATTGATGATTGAAAATTGATGATTGATGATTGATGATTGATGATTGATGATTGATGATTGATGTATGATGATTGATGATAGATGACTGATAACTGATGATTGATGATTAATGATTGATGATTGATGATTGATGATTGATAATTGGTGATTGATTATTGATGATTGATGATTGATGATTGATGATTGATGATTGATGATTGATGATTGATGATATATGATTGATGATTTATGATTGATGATTGATGATTGATGATTAATGATTGATGATTGATGATTGATGAGTGATCTTTGATGATTGATTGATAACTGATAATTGATGATGGAATATTGATGATTGACGATTGAAAATTAATGTTTGATGATTGACGATGGATGATTGTTGACTGATGATTGATGATTGATGATTGATGATTGATGTTTGATGATTGATGATTGATGAGTGATGATTGATGATTGATGATTGATGATTGATGATTGATGATTGATGATTGATTATTGATGACTGATGATTGATGATTGATGATTGATGATTGATGATTGATGATTGATGATTGATAATTGATGATTGATTATTGATGATTGATGATTGATGATTGATGATTGATGATTGATGATTGATGATTGATGATTGATGATTGATGATTGATGATTGATGATTGATTATTGATGATTGATGATTGATGATTGATGATTGATGATTGATGATTGATGATCGATGATTGGTGATTAATGATTGGTGATTGATGATTGATGATTGATGATCGATGATTTATGTTTTATGATTGATCATTGAAGATTGGCGATTGATTATTGATTATTGATGATTGATGATTGACGATTGTCCAATGATGATTGATGATTGATGATTGATGATTGTTGTTTGATGATTGATGATTGAGGATTTGTAATCGATGATTGATGATTGATGATTGATCATTGATGGTTGGTGATTGATGATTGATGATTGATGATTGATGAGTGATGATTGATGATTGATGATTGATGATTGATGATTGATGATTGATGATTGATGATTGATGATTGATGATTGATGATTGATGATTGATGATTGATGATTGACGAGTGATGATTGATGATTGTTGATTGATGATTGATGATTGATGATTGATGATTGATGATTGATGATATATGATTGATGATTTATGATTGATGATTGATGATTGATGATTAATGATTGATGATTGATGATTGATGATTGATGATTGATGATATATGATTGATGATTTATGATTGATGATTGATGATTGATGATTAATGATTGATGATTGATGATTGATGATTGATGAGTGATCTTTGATGATTGATTGATAACTGATAATTGATGATGGAATATTTATGATTGATGATTGAAAATTAATGTTTGATGATTGACGATGGATGATTGTTGACTGATGATTGATGATTGATGATTGATGTTTGATGATTGATGATTGATCTTTGATGATTGATTGATAACTGATAATTGATGATGGAATATTGATGATTGATGATTGAAAATTAATGTTTGATGATTGACGATGGATGATTGTTGACTGATGATTGATGATTGATGATTGATGATTGATGTTTGATGATTGATGATTGATGAGTGATGATTGATGATTGATGATTGATGATTGATGATTGATGATTGATGATTGATGATTGATTATTGATGACTGATGATTGATGATTGATGATAGATTATTGATGATTAATGATTGGTGATTGATGATTGATGATTGGTGATCGATAATTTATGTTTTATGATTGATCATTGACGATTGGTGATTGATGATTGATGATTGACGATTGTTCAGTGATGATTGATGATTGATGATTGATGTTTGATGATTGATGATTGAGGATTTGTAATCGATGATTGATGATTGATGATTGATCATTAATAGTTGTTGATTGATGATTGATGATTGATGATTGATGATTGATGATTGATGATTGATGATTGATGATCGATGATCGATGATCGATGATCGATGATCGATGATCGATGATTAATGATTGGTGATTGATGATTGATGATTGATGATCGATGATTTATGTTTTATGATTGATCATTGACGATTGGTGATCGATGATTGATGATTGATGAATGATGATTGATGATTGATGATTGATTATTGATGATTGATGATTGATGTTTGATGATTGAGGATTTGTAATCGATGATTGATGATTGATGATTGATGATTGATGATTGATGGTTGATGATTGATGATTGATGATTGATGATTGATGATTGATGATTGATGATTGATGATTGATAATTGATGATTGCTGATTGATGATTGATGACTGATGATTGATGATTGATGATAGATGATTGATGATTGATGATTGATGATTGATGATTGATGATTGATGATTGATGATTGATGATTGATGATTGATGATTGATGATTGATGATTGATTATTGATGATTGATGATTGATGATTGATGATTGATGATTGATGATTGATGATTGATGATATATGATTGATGATTTATGATTGATGATTGATGATTGATGATTGATGATTAATGATTGATGATTGATGATTGATGAGTGATCTTTGATGATTGATTGATAACTGATAATTGATGATGGAATATTGATGATTGATGATTGAAAATTAATGTTTGATGATTGACGATGGATGATTGTTGACTGATGATTGATGATTGATGATTGATGTTTGATGATTGATGATTGATGAGTGATGATTGATGATTGATGATTGATGATTGATGATTGATGATTGATGATTGATTATTGATGACTGATGATTGATGATTGATGATTGATGATTGATGATTGATGATTGATGATTGATAATTGATGATTGATTATTGATGATTGATGATTGATGATTGATGATTGATGATTGATGATTGATGATTGATGATTGATGATTGATGATTGATGATTGATGATTGATGATTGATGATTGATGATTGATGATTGATGATTGATGATCGATGATTGGTGATTAATGATTGGTGATTGATGATTGATGATTGATGATCGATGATTTATGTTTTATGATTGATCATTGAAGATTGGCGATTGATTATTGATTATTGATGATTGATGATTGACGATTGTCCAATGATGATTGATGATTGATGATTGATGATTGTTGTTTGATGATTGATGATTGAGGATTTGTAATCGATGATTGATGATTGATGATTGATCATTGATGGTTGGTGATTGATGATTGATGATTGATGAGTGATGATTGATGATTGATCATTGATGATTGATGATTGATGATTGATGATTGATGATTGATGATTGATGATTGATGATTGATGATTGATGATTGATGATTGATGATTGATGATTGATGATTGATGATTGATGATTGATGATTGACGAGTGATGATTGATGATTGTTGATTGATGATTGATGATTGATGATTGATGATTGATGATTGATGATTGATGATTGATGATCGATGATCGATGATTAATGATTGGTGATTGATGATTGATGATTGATGATCGCTGATTTATGTTTTTTGATTGATCGTTGACGATTGGTGATTGATGATTGATGATTGATGATTGACGATTGTTCAGTGATGATTGATGATTGATGATTGATGTTACATGATTGATGATTGAGGATTTGTAATCGATGATTGATGATTAATCATTGATGGTTGGTGATTGATGATTGATGAGTGATGATTGATGATTGATGATTGATGATTGATGATTGATGATTGATGATTGATGATTGATGATTGGTGATTGATGATTGATGATTGATGATTGATGATTGATGATTGATGATTGATGAGTGATGATTGATGATTGTTGATTGATGATTGATGATTGATGATTGATGATTGATGATTGATGATTGATGATTGATGATTGATGATTGATGATTGATGATTGATGATTGATGATTGATGATTGATGATTGATGATTGATGATTGATGATCGATGATCGATGATGAATGATTGGTGATTGATGATTGATGATTGATGATCGATGATTTATGTTTTATGATTGATCGTTGACGATTGGTGATTGATGATAGATGATTGATGATTGACGATTGTTCAGTGATGATTGATGATTGATGATTGATGATTGATGTTACATGATTGATGATTGAGGATTTGTAATCGATGTTTGATGATTGATGATTGATGATTGATGATTGATTATTGATGATTGATGATTGATGATTGATGATTGATGATTGATGATTGATGCTTGATGATTGATGATTGATGAGTGATGATTGATGATTGATGATTGATGATTGATGATTGATGATTGATGATTGATGATTGATGATTGATGATTGATGATTGATGATAGATGATTGATGATTAATGATTGGTGATTGATGATTGATGATTGGTGATCGATGATTTATGTTTTATGATTGATCATTGACGATTGGTGATTGATGATTGATGATTGACGATTGTTCAGTGATGATTGATGATTGATGATTGATGTTTGATGATTGATGATTGAGGATTTGTAATCGATGATTGATGATTGATGATTGATCATTCATAGTTGGCGATTGATGATTGATGATTGATGATTGATGATTGATGATTGATGATTGATGATTGATGATTGATGATCGATGATCGATGATCGATGATTAATGATTGGTGATTGATGATTGATGATTGATGATCGATGATTTATGTTTTATGATTGATCATTGACGATTGGTGATCGATGATTGATGATTGATGAATGATGATTGATGATTGATGATTGATGATTGATGATTGATTATTGATGATTGATGATTGATGTTTGATGATTGATGATTGAGGATTTGTAATCGATGATTGATGATTGATGATTGATGATTGATGATTGATGGTTGATGATTGATGATTGATGATTGATGATTGATGATTGATGATTGATGATTGATGATTGATAATTGATGATTGCTGATTGATGATTGATGACTGATGATTGATGATTGATGATAGATGATTGATGATTGATGATTGATGATTGATGATTGATGATTGATGATTGATGATTGATGATTGATGATTGATGATTGGTGATTGATGATTGATGATTGATGAATTATGATTGATGATTGATGATTGATGATTGATGATTGATGATGGATGATTGATGATTGATGATTGATGATTGATAATTGATGAGTGATGATTGATGATTGATGATTGATGATTGATGATTGATGATTGATGATTGATGATTGATGATTGATGATTGATGATTGATGATTGATGATTGATGATTGATGATTGATGATTGATGATTGATGATTGATGATTGATGATTGATGATCGATGATTGGTGATTATTGATTGGTGATTGATGATTGATGATTGATGATTGATGTTTGATGATTGATGATTGATGATTGATGATTGATGGTTGATGATTGATGATTGACGATTGATGATTGATGATTGATGATTGGTGATTGATGATTGATGATTGATGATTGACGATAGATGATTGATGATTGATAATTGATGATGGTTGATTGATGATTGATTATTTAGAATTGATGACTGATGATTGATTATTGATGAGTGATGATAAATGATTGATGACTGATGATTGATGATTGATCATTGATGATTGGTGATTGATGATTGATGATTAATGATAAATGACCGATAATTGATGATTAATGATTGATGACTGATGATTGATGATTGATGATTGATTATTAATGATTGTTGATTGATCATTGATGATTGTGATTGATGATTGATGATTGATGATTGATTATTGATGATTGATGATTGATGATTGATGATTGATGATTAATTGCTGAGGATTGCTGATTGATGATTGATGATAAATGATTGAATTTTTGATGATTGATGATTGATAATTGATGATTGATTATTTAGATGATTGAGAATTGATGATTGGTGATTGATAATTGATGATGGTTGATTGTTGATTGATGATTGATTATATAGAATTGATAAGTGATGATTGATTATTGATGAGTGATGATAAATGATTGATGACTGATGATTGATGATTGATGATTGATCATTGATGATTGGTGATTGATGATTAATGATAAATGACTGATAATTGAGGATTGATGATTGATGACTGATGATTGATGATTGATGATTGATGATTGATTATTAATGATTGTTGATTGATCATTGATGATTGGTGATTGATGATTGATGATTGATGATTGATGATTGATGATTAATGGCTGATGATTGATGATGATGATTGATGACTGATGATTGATAAATGATGATTGATGACTGATGAATGATGATCGATGATTGATGTTTAATGATTGATCACTAATGATTGGTGATTGATGGTTGACGATTGAAAATCGATGATTGATGACTGATGACTGATGATTGATGATTCATGATTGATGATTGTTGATTAAAGAGTGATAATTCATGATTGAGGATTGGTGATTGATGATTGATAATTGGTGATTGATAATTGATGATGGTTGATTGATGATTGATGAGTGATGATTGATTATTGATGAGTGATGATTGATGATAGATGACTGATAATTGATGATTGATGATTGATGATTGATGATTGATGATTGATGATTGATGATTGATAATTGATGATTGATGAGTGATGATTGATCATTGATCATTGATGATTGTTGATTGATAATTGATGATTGATGATTGATGATCGATGATTGATGATTGATGATTGATGATTGATGATTGATGATTAATATTGATGATTGATTATTTATGATTGATAATTGAGAATTGATGATTGATGAATAATAATTGATGATTGGAAATTAATGTTTGATGATTGAGGAAGGATGATTGTGGACTGATCATTGATGATTGATGAATAATAATTGATGATTAATGAGTGCTGATTGATGATATATGATTGATTATTGGTGATTGTTGATTGATGGTTGATGATTGATGAGTGATGATTGATGACTGATGACTGATGATTGATGATTGGTGAATGATGATTGATGATTGATGATTGATGATTGATGATTGATGATTGATGATTGAAGATTGATGATTGATGATTCATGACTGATTATTGTTGATTGATGATTAATGATTGATGATTGATGATCTATGACTGATGATTGATGATTGATGTTTGATGATTAATGATTGATGAGTGATGATTGATGATTGATGATTGATGATTGATGATTGATGATTGATGATTGATGATTAATGAGTGATGATTGATAATTGATGATTGATGATTGATGATTTATGATTGATGATTGATGATTGATGATTGATGATTGATGATTGATGATTGATGATTGATGATTGATTTTTGATGATTGATGATTGATGATTGATGATTGATGATTGATGATTGATGATTGATGATTGATGATTGATGATTGATGATTGATGAGTGATGATTGATGATTGATGATTGATGATTGATGATTTATGAGAGATGATTGATAACTGATAATTGATGATTGAATATTGATGATTGAAAATTGATGTTCGATTTTTGACGATGGATGATTGTTGACTGATCATTGATGATTGATGATTAATAATTGATGGCTAATGAGTGGTGATTGATGATATATGATTGATGATTGATGATTGTTGATTGATGATTGATGATTAATGAGTGATGATTGATAATTGATGATTGATGATTGATGATTGATGATTGATGATTGATGATTGATGATTGTTGATTGATGAGGGATGAGTGATGATTGATGATTGATGATTGATGATTGATGAGTGATGAATGATGATTTATGATTGATGATTGATGATTGATGATTGATGATTGATGATTGATGATTGATGATTGATGATTGATGATTGATGATTGATGATAGATGATTAATGATTGATGATTGATGATTGATGATTCATGATTGATGATTGATAATTGATTATTGATGATTGATGATTGATGATCGGTGACTGATGTTTGCTGATTGATGATTGATGATTGATAATTAATGATTGATGATTAATGATTGACGATTTATGATTGATGATTGATGATTGATGAGTGATGAATGATAATTGATGATTAATGAGTGATGATTGATAATTGATGATTGATGATTGATGATTGATGATTTATGATTGATGATTGATGAGTGATGATTGATGATTGATGATTGATGATTGATGATTGATGATTGATGATTAATGAGTGATGATTGATGAGGGATGAGTGATGATTGATGATTGATGATTTATGATTGATGATTGATGAGTGATGATTGATGATTTATGATTGATGATTGATGATTGATGATTGATGATTGATGATTGATGATTGATGATTGATGATTGATGATAGATGATTAATGATTGATGATTGATGATTGATGATTGATGATTCATGATTGATGATTGATAATTGAAGATTGATGATTGATGATTGATGATCGGTGACTGATGTTTGATAATTGATGATTGATGATTGATGATTGATAATTAATGATTGATGATTAATGATTGACGATTTATGATTGATGATTGATGAGTGATGAATGATAATTGATGATTGATGAGTGATGGTTGATGATTGGTGGTTGGTGATTAATGAGTGATGATTGATAACTGATAATTGATGATTGAATATTGATGATTGATGATTGGAAATTGATGTTTGATGATTGACGATGGATGATTGTTGACTGATTATTGATGATTGATGATTATTAATTGATGATTAATGATTGATGATTGATGAGTGATGATTGATGACTGATGTTTGATGATTGGTGAATGATGAGTGATGATTGATTATTGATGATTGATGAGTGATGTTTGATGATTGATGATTGACGATTGATGATTGATGATTGATGATTAATGATCGATGATTGATGATTGATGATTGATGATTGATGATTGATGATTGATGATTGATGATTTATGATTGATGATTAATGATTGATCATTGATGAGTGATGATTGATGATTGATGATTAATGCGTGATGATGGATAACTGATAATTGATAATTGAAAATTGATCGATGATGATTGACGATGGGTGATTGTTGACTGATCATTGATGATTGATGATTAATGATTGATGATTACTGATTGATGATTGATGATTGATGATTGATGATTGATGATTGATGATTGATTTTTGATGATTGATGATTGATGATTGATGATTGATGATTGATGATTGATTATTGATGATTGATGATTGATGATTGATGATTGATGAGTGATGATTGATGATTGATGATTGATGATTGATGATTTATGAGAGATGATTGATAACTGATAATTGATGATTGAATATTGATGATTGAAAATTGATGTTCGATTTTTGACGATGGATGATTGTTGACTGATCATTGATGATTGATGATTAATAATTGATGGCTAATGAGTGGTGATTGATGATATATGATTGATGATTGATGATTGTTGATTGATGATTGATGATTAATGAGTGATGATTGATAATTGATGATTGATGATTGATGATTGATGATTGATGATTGATGATTGATGATTGTTGATTGATGAGGGATGAGTGATGATTGATGATTGATGATTGATGAGTGATGAATGATGATTTATGATTGATGATTGATGATTGATGATTGATGATTGATGATTGATGATTGATGATTGATGATAGATGATTAATGATTGATGATTGATGATTGATGATTCATGATTGATGATTGATAATTGAAGATTGATGATTGATGATTGATGATCGGTGACTGATGTTTGATGATTGATGATTGATAATTAATGATTGATGATTAATGATTGACGATTTATGATTGATGATTGATGATTGATGAGTGATGAATGATAATTGATGATTAATGAGTGATGATTGATAATTGATGATTGATGATTGATGATTGATGATTTATGATTGATGATTGATGAGTGATGATTGATGATTGATGATTGATGATTGATGATTGATGATTGATGATTGATGATTGATGATTAATGAGTGATGATTGATAATTGATGATTGATGATTGATGATTGATGATTGATGATTGATGATTGATGATTGTTGATTGATGAGGGATGAGTGATGATTGATGATTGATGATTTATGATTGATGATTGATGAGTGATGATTGATGATTTATGATTGATGATTGATGATTGATGATTGATGATTGATGATTGATGATTGATGATTGATGATTGATGATTGATGATTGATGATTGATGATTGATGATAGATGATTAATGATTGATGATTGATGATTGATGATTGATGATTCATGATTGATGATTGATAATTGAAGATTGATGATTGATGATTGATGATCGGTGACTGATGTTTGATGATTGATGATTGATGATTGATGATTGATAATTAATGATTGATGATTAATGATTGACGATTTATGATTGATGATTGATGAGTGATGAATGATAATTGATGATTGATGAGTGATGGTTGAAGATTGGTGGTTGGTGATTAATGAGTGATGATTGATAACTGATAATTGATGATTGAATATTGATGATTGATGATTGGAAATTGATGTTTGATGATTGACGATGGCTGATTGTTGACTGATTATTGATGATTGATGATTAATAATTGATGATTAATGAGTGGTGATTGATGATTTATGATTGATGATTGGTGATTGTTAATTGATGATTGATGATTGATGATTGATGAGTGATGATTGATGACTGATGTTTGATGATTGGTGAATGATGAGTGATGATTGATTATTGATGATTGATGAGTGATGTTTGATGATTGATGATTGACGATTGATGATTGATGATTGATGATTAATGATCGATGATTGATGATTGATGATTGATGATTGATGATTGATGATTGATGATTGATGATTGATGATTTATGATTGATGATTAATGATTGATCATTGATGAGTGATGATTGATGATTAATGAGTGATGATGGATAACTGATAATTGATGATTGAAAATTGATCGATGATGATTGACGATGGGTGATTGTTGACTGATCATTGATGATTGATGATTAATAATTGATGATTAATGAGTGGTGATTGATGATATATGATTGATGATTGGTGATTGTTGATTGATGATTGATGAGTATGAAGGATGACTGATGATTGATGATTGGTGAATAATGATTGATGATTGATGATTGATGATTAACGATTGATGATTGATGATTGATGATACATGATTGATGATTGATGATTGATGATTGATGATTGATGACTGATGATTGAAAATTGATGATTGATGACTGATGATTGATAATTGATGATTGATGATTGATGATTGATGATTGATAATTGATGATTGATGATTGATGATTGATGATTGATGATTGATGATTGATGATTAATGATTGATGATTACTGATTGATGATTGATGATTGATGATTGATGATTTATGATTGATGATTGATGATTGATGATTGATGATTGATGATTGATGATTGATGATTGATGATTGATGATTGATTATTGATGAGTAATGATTGATGATTGATGATTGATGATTGATGATTGATTATTAATGAGTGATGATTAATAACTGATAATTGGTGATTGATGATTGATGACTAATGATTGATAATTGATGTTTGATGATTGACGATGGATGATTGTTCACTGATCATTGATGATTGATGATTAATAATTGACGATTAATGAGTGGTGATTGATGATATATGATTGATGATTGGTGATTGTTGATTGATGATTGATGAGTGATGATTGATGACTGATGATTGATGATTGGTGAATGATGATTGATGATTAATGATTCATGATTGATAATTGATGATTGATGACTGATGATTGATGATTGATGATTGATGACTGAAGATTGATAATTGATGATAGATGAGTGATGATTGATGATTGATAATTGATGATTAATGAGTGATGATTGATAACTGATAATTGATGATTGAAGATTGGAAATTGATCTTTGATGATTTATGATGGATGATTGTTCACTGATCATTGATGATTGATGATTAACAATTGAAAATTAATGAGTGGTGATTAATGATTGATGATTGGTGAATGTTGATTGATGATTGATGAGTGATGATTAATGACTGATGATTGATGATTGGTGAATGATGATTGATGATTGACGATTAATGATTGATGATTCATAATTGATGATTGATGACTGATGATTGATGATTGATGATTGATGATTGATGACTGATGACTGATGATTGATAATTGATGAATGATGATTGATGAGTGGTGATTAATGATTGATAATTGATGATTAATGAGTGATGATTGATAACTGATAATTGATGATTTAATATTAATTATTGATGATTGAAAATTGATGTTTGATGATTGACGATGGATGACTGCTGACTGATCATTGATGATTGATGATTAATAATTGATGATTAATGAGTGGTGATTGATGATATATGATTGATGATTGGTAATTGTTGATTGATGATTGATGAGTGATGATTGATGACTGATGATTGATGATTGGTGAATAATGATTGATGATTGATGATTGATGATTGATGATTGATGATTGATGATTGATGATTGACGATTGATGATTGATGATTGATGATTGATGATTGATGATTTATGATTTATGATTGATGATTGATGATTGATGATTGACGATTGATGATTAATGAGTGATGATTGATAACTGATAATTGATGATTGATCATTGATGATTGATGATTAATACTTGATGATTAATGAGTGGTGATTGATGATATATGATTGATGATTGGTGATTGTTAATTAATGATTGATGAGTGATGATTGATGACTGATGATTGATGATTGAAAATTGATGATTGATGATTAATGATTGATGATTGATGATTGATGATTCGAGATTGATGATTTATGATTGATTATTGATGATTGATGATTGATGATTGATAATTGATGATTGATGATTGATGATTGATAATTGATGATTAATGATTGAATGTTTGATGATTGATGATTGATGATTGGTGATTGATAATTGATGATGGTTGATTGATGATTGATGATTGATGATTGATGATTGATTATTTATTATTGATGAGTGATGATTGATTATTGATGAGTGATGATTGATGATTGATGATTGATGATTGATGATTGATGATTGATGAGTGATGTTTGATGATTGATGATTAATGAGTGATGATTGATAACTGATAATTGATGATTGAATATTGATGATTGATGATTGAAAACTGATGTTTGATGATTGACGATGGATGATTGTTGACTGATCATTGATAATTGATAATTAATAATTGATGATTAATGAGTGCTGATTGATGATATATGATTGACGATTGGTGATTGTTGATTGATGATTGATGAGTGATGATTGATGATTGGTGAATGATGATTGATGATTGATGATTCATGATTGATGATTGATGATTGATGATTGATGATTGATGATTGATGATTGATTATTGATGATTTATGATTGATGATTGATGATTGAAAATTGATGATTGATGATTGAAGTTTGATGATTGATGATTGACGAGTGATGATTGATGATTGATGATTAATGATTGATGATTGATGATTGATGATTGATGATCGATGATTGATGATTGATGATTGATGATTGATGATTGATGATTGATGATTTATGATTTATGATTTATGATTGATGATTGATGATTGATGATTGATGATTGATGATTAATGTTTGATGATTGATGATTGATGATTAATGATTGATGATTAATGAGTGATGATTGATAACTGATAATTGATGATTGAATATTGATGATTCATGATTGATGATTGATGTTCGCTGATTGACGATGGATGATTGTTGACTGATCATTGATGATTGATGATTAATAATTGATGATTAATGAGTGGTGATTGATGACATATGATTGGTGATTGGTGATTGTTGATTGATGATTGATGACTGATGATTGATGATTGATGATTGATGATTGATGATTGATGATTGGTGAATGATGATTGATGATTGATGATTGATGATTGATTATTGATGATTGACGATTGATGATTGATGATTGATGATTGATGATTGATGATTGATGATTGATGATTAATGATTGATGACTGATGATTGATAATTGATGATTGATAATTGATGATTAATGACTGATGATTGATGATTGATGATTGATGATTGATGATTGATGATTGATGATTGATGATTGCTGATTGATGATAGATAATTGATGATTGATTATTAATGATTGATGATTGATGATTGATGATTGATGATTGATGATTGACGATTGATGATTGATTATTCATGATTGATGATTGATGATATATGATTGATGATTGATGATTGATGACTGATGATTGATAATTGATGATTGATGACTGATGATTGATGATTGATAATTGACGATCGATGATTGTTGAGTGATGATTGATGATTGATGATTAATGATTGATGATTGATGATAAATGATTGATGATTGATGAATGATGATTGATAATTGATGATTAATGAGTGATTATTAATTATTGACGATTGATGATTGATGATTGATGATTGATGACTGATGATTGATGATTGATGATTGATGATTGATGATTGGTGATTGATGATTGGTGATTGATGATTGATGATTGATGATTGATGATTAATGAGTGATGATTGATAACTGATAATTGATAATTGAATATTGATGATTGATGATTGAAAATTGATGTTTGATGATTGACGATGGATGATTGTTCACTGATCATTGATGATTGATAATTCATAATTGACATTTAATGAGTGGTGATTGATGACATTTGATTGATGATTGGTGATTGTTGATTGATGATTTATGAGTGATGATTGATGACTGATGATTGATGATTGGTGAATGATGATTGATGATTGATGATTAATCATTGATGATTGATAATTGATGATTGATGACTGATGATTGATGATTGATGATTGATGATTGATGATTGATGACTGATGATTGATAATTGATGATTGATGATTAATGAGTAATGATTGCTGATTGATAATTGATGATTAATGAGTGATGATTGATAACCGATAATTGATGATTGATGATTGATGATTGATGATTGAAAATTGATGTTTGAAGATTGACGATGGATGATTGTTGACTGATCATTGATGATTGATTATTAATGATTGATGCTTGATGACTGAGGTTTAATGATTGACGATTGATGATTGATAGTTGATGATTGATGATTGATGATTGATGATTGATGATTAATGATTGATGATTGATGATTAATGATTGATGATTTATGATTGATGATTGATGATTGATGATTGATGAGTGATGATTGATGATTGATGATTGATGATTGATAATTGATGATTGATGGTTGATGATTGATGATTGATGATTAATGATTGATGATTGATGATTGATGATTGATGCTTGATGATTTATGATTGATGATTGATGATTGATGATTGATGATTGATTATTAATGATTGATGCTTGATGACTGATGTTTAATGATTGACGATTGATGATTGATGATTGATGATTGATGAGTGATGATTGATGATTGGTGATTGATGATTAATGAGTGATGATTGATAACAGATAATTGATGATTGAATATTGATGATTGATGATTAGAAATTGATGTTTGATGATTGATGATGGATGATTTTTTACTGATCATTGATGATTGATGATTATTAATTGATGATTAATGAGTGGTGATTGATGATATATGATTGATGATTGGTGATTGTTGATTGATGATTGATGAGTGACGATTGATGACTGATGTTTGATGATTGGTGAATGATGAGTGATGATTGATGAGTGATGATTGATGTTTGATGATTGATGATTGATGATTGATGATTGATGATTGATGATTGATGATTAATGATTGATGATTGATGATTGATGATTGATGATTTATGATGTATGATTGATGATTAATGATTGATGATTGATGGGTGGTGATTGATGATTGCCGATTAATGAGTGATGATTTATAACTGATAATTGGTGATTTAATATTGATGATTGATGATTGAAAATTGATGATTGATGATTGATGATTGATGATTGATGATTAATGATTGATGATTGATGATTTATGATTGATGATTGATGATTGATGATTGATGATTGATGATTGATGATTGATGATTGATGATTGATGATTGATGATTGATGATTGATGATTGATGATTGATGATTGATGATTGATGATTGATGAGTGATGTTTGATGATTGATGATTGATGATTAATGAGTGATGATTGATAACTGATAATTGATGATTGAATATTGATGATTGATGATTGAAAATTAATGTTTGATGATTGACGATGGATGATTGTTGACTGATCATTGATAATTGATGATAAATAATTGATGATTAATGAGTGCTGATTGATGATATATGATTGACGATTGGTGATTGTTGATTGATGATTGATGAGTGATGATTGATGATTGGTGAATGATGATTGATGATTGATGATTCATGATTGATGATTGATGATTGATGATTGATGATTGATGATTGATGATTGATGATTGATTATTGATGATTTATGATTGATGATTGATGATTGAAAATTGATGATTGATGATTGAAGTTTGATGATTGATGATTGACGAGTGATGATTGATGATTGATGATTGATGATTAATAATTGAAGATCGATGATTGATGATTGATGATTGATGATTGATGATTGATATTTGATGATTGATGATTGATGATTGATGATTAAAGTTTGATGATTGATGATTTATGATTGATGATTAATGAGTGATTATTGATAACTGATAATTGATGATTGAATATTGATGATTGATGATTGATGATTGATGTTCGATGATTGACGATGGATGATTGTTGACTGATCATTGATGATTGATGATTAATAATTGATGATTAATGAGTGGTGATTGATGATATATGATTGGTGATTGGTGATTGTTGATTGATGATTGATGACTGATGATTGATGATTGATGATTGATGATTGATGATTGGTGAATGATGATTGATGATTGATGATTGATGATTGATGATTGATGATTAATGGTTGATGACTGATGATTGATAATTGATGATTGATGATTGATGATTAATGACTGATGATTGATGATTGATGATTGATGATTGATGATTGATGATTGCTGATTGATGATAGATAATTGATGATTGATTATTAATGATTGATGATTGATGATTGATGATTGATGATTGACGATTGATGATTGATGATTCATGATTGATGATTGATGATATATGATTGATGATTGATGATTGATGACTGATGATTGATCATTGATGATTGATGACTGATGATTGATGATTGATGATTGATAATTGACGATTGATGATTGATGAGTGATGATTGATGATTGATGATTAATGATTGATGGTTGATGATAAATGATTGATGATTGATGAATGATGATTGATAATTGATGATTAATGAGTGATTTTTAATTATTGACGATTGATGATTGATGATTGATGATTGTTGACTGATGATTGATGATTGGTGATTGATTATTGATGATATATGATTGATGATTAATGATTAATGAGTGATGATTGATAACTGATAATTGATAATTGAATATTGATGATTGATGATTGAAAACTGATGTTTGATGATTGACGATGGATGATTGTTCACTGATCATTGATGATTGATAATTCATAATTGACATTTAATGAGTGGTGATTGATGACATTTGATTGATGATTGGTGATTGTTGATTGATGATTTATGAGTGATGATTGATGACTGATGATTGATGATTGGTGAATGATGATTGATGATTGATGATTAATCATTGATGATTGATAATTGATGATTGAAGACTGATGACTGATGATTGATGATTGATGATTGATGATTGATGACTGATGATTGATAATTGATGATTGATGATTAATGAGTAATGATTGCTGATTGATAATTGATGATTAATGAGTGATGATTGATAACTGATAATTGATGATTGATGATTGATGATGGATGATTGATGATTGATGATTGATGATTGATGATTGATGATTCATAATTGATGATTGACGATTGATGATTGATGATTGATGATTTTTGATTGATGATTTATGATTGATGATTGATGATTGATGATTGATGATTGATGAGTGATGATTGATGATTGATTATTGATGATTGATGATTGATGATTGATGATTGATGATTGATAATTGATGATTAATGATTGATGATTGATGATTGAATATTGATGATTGATGATTGATGATTGATGATTGATGATTGATGATTGATGATTGATGATCGATGATTGATGATTGATGATTGATGCTTGATGACTGATGTTTAATGATTGACGATTGATGATTGATGATTGATGATGGATGATTAATGATTGATGATTGATGATTGATGATTAATGATTGATGATTGATGATTGATGATTGATGATTGATGATTGATGATTGATGATTTATGATTTATTATTGATGATTGATGATTGATGATTGATGAGTGGTGATTGATGATTGACGATTAATGAGTGATGATTGATAACTGATAATTGTTGATTGAAGAGTGATGATTCATGATTGTTGATTGATGATTGATGATTGATGATTGATGACTGATGATTGATGATTAATGATTGATGATTGATGATTGATGATTGATTATTGATGATTGATGATTGATGATTGATGATTGATGATTGATGATTGATGATTTATGATTTATTATTGATGATTGATGATTGATGATTGATGAGTGGTGATTGATGATTGACGATTAATGAGTGATGATTGATAACTGATAATTGTTGATTGAAGAGTGATGATTCATGATTCTTGATTGATGATTGATGATTGATGACTGATGATTGATGATTAATGATTGATGATTGATGATTGATGATTGATTATTGATGATTGATGATTGATGATTGATGATTGATGATTGATGATTGATGATGGATGATTGATGATTGACGATTGATGATTGATGATTCATAATTGATGATTGACGATTGATGATTGATGATTGATGATTTTTGATTGATGATTGATGATTGATGATTGATGATTGATGATTGATGAGTGATGATTGATGATTGATGATTGATTATTGATGATTGATGATTGATGATTGATGATTGATGATTGATAATTGATGATTGATGATTGATGATTGATGATTGAATATTGATGATTGATGATTGATGATTGATGATTGATGATTGATGATCGATGATTGATGATTGATGATTGATGATTGATGATTGATGATTGATGATTGATGATTGACGATTGATGATTGATGATTGATGATTGATGATTGATGATTGATGATTGATGATTGATGATTGATGATTGATGATTGATGATTGATGATTGATGATCGATGATTGATGTTTTATGATTGAACATTGTTGATTGGTGATTGATGATTGATGATTGATGATTGATGATTGATGATTGATGATTGATGATTGATGAGTGATGATTGATCATTGATGATTGACGATTGACGATTGATGATTGATGATTGATGATTGATGATTGGTGATCGATTATTGATGATTGATGATTGGTGATTGATGATTGATGATTGATGATTGATGAAAGATGATTGATAACTTATAATTGATAATTTATGATTGATTATTGATGATTGATAATTGATGATTGATGATTGATGATTGATGATTGATGATTGATGATTGATGTTTGATGATTGATGATTGATGATTGATGATTGATGATTGATGATTGATGATTGATGATGGATGATTGATGATTGATGATTGATGATTGATGATTGATGATTGATGATTGATGATTGATGATTGATGATTCATAATTGATGATTGATGATTTTTGATTGATGATTGATGATTGATGATTGATGATCGCTGATTGATGAGTGATGATTGATGATTGATTATTGATGATTGATGATTGATGATTGATGATTGATAATTGATGATTGATGATTGATGATTGATGATTGAATATTGATGATTGATGATTGATGATTGATGATTATGATTGATGATTGATGATTGATGATCGATGATTGATGATTGATGATTGATGATTGATGATTGAAGATTGATGATTGATGATTGATGATTGATGATTGATGATTGATGATTGATGATTGATGATTGATGATTGATGATTGATGATTGATGATTGATGATTGATGATTGATGATTGATGATTGATGATTGATGATTGATGATCGATGATTGATGTTTTATGATTGAACATAGTTGATTGGTGATTGATGATTGATGATTGATGATTGATGATTGATGAGTGATGATTGATGATTGAAGATTGACGATTGACGATTGATGCTTGATGATTGATGATTGATGATATATGAATGATGATTGATGATTGATGATTGATGATTGATGATTGATGATTGATGATTGGTGAATGATGATTGATGATTGATGATTGATGAGTGATGATTGATGATTGATTATTGATGATTGATGATTGATGATTGATGATTGATAATTGATGATTGATGATTGATGATTGATGATTGATGATTGATGATTGAATATTGATGATTGATGATTGATGATTGATGACTGATGATTGATGATTAATGATTGATGATTGATGATTGATGATTGATGATTGATTATTGATGATTGATGATTGGTGATTGATGATTGATGATTGATGAATGAAGATTGATGATTGATGATTGATGATTGATGATTAATGATTGGTGATTGATGATTAATGATATTTGTATGATAATTTATGCTTGCTAAAGGATGATTGTTGACTGATTATTGATGATCGATGATTGATGATTGATGATTGATTATTGATGATTGATGATCGATGATTGATGATTGATGATTGATGATTGATGATTGAAGATTGACGATTGACGATTGATGCTTGATGATTGATGATTGATGATATATGAATGATGATTGATGATTGATGATTGATGATTGATGATTGATGATTGATGATTGATGATTGGTGAATGATGATTGATGATTGATGATTGATGAGTGATGATTGATGATTGATTATTGATGATTGATGATTGATGATTGATGATTGATAATTGATGATTGATGATTGATGATTGATGATTGATGATTGATGATTGAATATTGATGATTGATGATTGATGATTGATGACTGATGATTGATGATTAATGATTGATGATTGATGATTGATGATTGATGATTGATTATTGATGATTGATGATTGGTGATTGATGATTGATGATTGATGAATGAAGATTGATGATTGATGATTGATGATTGATGATTAATGATTGGTGATTGATGATTAATGATATTTGTATGATAATTTATGCTTGCTAAAGGATGATTGTTGACTGATTATTGATGATCGATGATTGATGATTGATGATTGATTATTGATGATTGATGATTGATGTTTGATCATTGATGATTGATGATTGATAATTAATGATGGTTGATTGATGATTGATGATTGATGCTTCGTGATTAACGATTGAATGTTTGATGATTGATGATTGGTGATTGATAATTGATGATGGTTGATTGATGATTGATGATTGATGATTGATTATTTATTATTGATGAGTGATGATTGATTATTGATGTATGATGATTGATGATTGATGACTGATAACTGATGATTGATGATTAATGATTGATGATTGATGATTGATGATTGATGATTGATGATATATGATTGATGATTTATGATTGATGATTGATGATTGCTGATTAATGATTGATGATTGATGATTGATGATTGATGAGTGATCTTTGATGATTGTTTGATAACTGATAATTGATGATGGAATATTGATGATTGATGATTGAAAATTAATGTTTGATGATTGACGATGGATGATTGTTGACTGATGATTGATGATTGATGATTGATGATTGATGTTTGATGATTGATGATTGATGAGTGATGATTGATGATTGATGATTGATGATTGATGATTGATTATTGATGACTGATGATTGATGATTGATGATTGATGATTGATGATTGATGATTGATGATTGATGATTGATAATACATGATTGATTATTGATGATTGATGATTGATGATTGATGATTGATGATTGATGATTGATGATTGATGATTGATGAGTGATGATTGATGATTGATGATTGATGATTGATGATTGATGATTGGTCATTGATGATTGATGATTGATGATTGATGATTGATGATCGATGATTGGTGATTAATGATTGGTGATTGATGATTGATGATTGATGATTGATGATCGATGATTTATGTTTTATGATTGATCATTGACGATTGGCGATTGATTATTGATGATTGATGATTGATGATTGACGATTGTCCAATGATGATTGATGATTGATGATTGATGATTGTTGTTTGATGATTGATGATTGAGGATTGATGATTGATGATTGATGATTGATGCTTGATGATTTATGATTGATGATTGATGATTGATGATTGATTATTAATGATTGATGCTTGATGACTTATGTTTAATGATTGACGATTGATGATTGATGATTGATGATTAATGATTGATGATTGATGATTGATGATTAATGATTGATGATTGATGATTGATGATTGATGATTGATGATTGATGATTGATGATTTATGATTTATTATTGATGATTGATGATTGATGATTGATGAGTGGTGATTGATGATTGACGATTAATGAGTGATGATTGATAACTGATAATTGTTGATTGAAGAGTGATGATTCATGATTGTTGATTGATGATTAATGATTGATGATTGATGACTGATGATTGATGATTAATGATTGATGATTGATGATTGATGATTGATTATTGATGATTGATGATTGATGATTGATGATTGATGATTGATGATGGATGATTGATGATTGATGATTGATGATTGATGATTCATAATTGATGATTGATGATTGATGATTGATGATTGATGATTTTTGATTGATGATTGATGATTGATGATTGATGATTGATGATTGATGATTGATGAGTGATGATTGATGATTGATTATTGATGATTGATGATTGATGATTGATGATTGATAATTGATGATTGATGATTGATGATTGATGATTGATGATTGAATATTGATGATTGATGATTGATGATTGATGATTGATGATTGATGATTGATGATTGATGATCGATGATTGATGATTGATGATTGATGATTGATGATTGATGATTGATGATTGATGATTGATGATTGATGATTGATGATTGATGATTGATGATTGATGATTGATGATTGATGATTGATGATTGATGATTGATGATTGATGATTGATGATTGATGATTGGTGATTGATGATTGATGATCGATGATTGATGTTTTATGATTGAACATTGTTGATTGGTGATTGATGATTGATGATTGATGATTGATGACTGATGACTGATGATTGATGAGTGATGATTGATAATTGATGATTGACGATTGACGATTGATGATTGATGATTGATGATTGGTGATTGATGATTGATAATTGATGATTGATGATTGATGATTGATGATTGGTGATCGATGATTGATGATTGAGGATTGGTGATTGATGATTGATGATTGATGATTGATGATTGATGAGTGATGATTGATAACTTATAATTGATAATTGATGATTGATTATTGATGATTGATAATTGATAATTGATGATTGATGATTGATGATTGATGATTGATGATTGATGATTGATGATTGATGTTTGATGATTGATGATTGATGATTGATGATTGATGATTGATGATTGATGATTGATGATTGATGATTGATGATGGATGTTTGATGATTGATGATTGATGATTGATGATTGATGATTCATAATTGATGATTGATGATTTTTGATTGATGATTGATGATTGATGATTGATGATCGATGATTGATGAGTGATGATTGATGATTAATTATTGATGATTGATGATTGATGATTGATGATTGATGATTGATGATTGATAATTGATGATTGATGATTGATGATTGATGATTGAATATTGATGATTGATGATTGATGATTGATGATTGATGATTGATGATTGATGATTGATGATCGATGATTGATGATTGATGATTGATGATTGATGATTGATGATTGATGCTTGATGATTGATGATTGATGATTGATGATTGATGATTGATGATTGATGATTGATGATTGATGATTGATGATTGATGATTGATGATTGATGATTGATGATTGATGATTGATGATTGATGATTGATGATTAATGATTGATGATTGATGATTGATGATTGATGATTGATGATCGATGATTGATGTTTTATGATTGAACATTGTTGATTGGTGATTGATGATTGATGATTGATGATTGATGAGTGATGATTGATGATTGATGATTGACGATTGACGATTGATGCTTGACGATTGATGATTGATGATATATGAATGATGATTGATGATTGATGATTGATGATTGATGATTGATGATTGGTGATTGATGATTGATGATTGATGAGTGATGAGTGATGATTGATTATTGATGATTGATGATTGATGATTGATGATTGATAATTGATGATTGATGATTGATGATTGATGATTGATGATTGAATATTGATGATTGATGATTGATGATTGATGACTGATGATCGATGATTAATGATTGATGATTGATGATTGATGATTGATGATTGATTATTGATGATTGATGATTGGTGATTGATGATTGATGATTGATGAATAAAGATTGATGATTGATGATTGATGATTGATGATTGATGATTGATGATTGATGATTAATGATTGGTGATTGATGATTAATGATATTTGTATGAAAATTTATGCTTGCTAAAGGATGATTGATGATTGATTATTGATGATCGATGATTGATGATTGATGATTGATTATTGATGATTGATGATTGATGTTTGATCATTGATGATTGATGATTGATAATTAATGATGGTTGATTGATGATTGATGATTGATGATTGATGCTTGGTGATTAACGATTGAATGTTTGATGATTGATGATTGGTGATTGATAATTGATGATGGTTGATTGATGATTGATGATTGATTATTTATTATTGATGAGTGATGATTGATTATTGATGTATGATGATTGATGATTGATGACTGATAACTGATGATTGATGATTAATGATTGATGATTGATGATTGATGATTGATGATATATGATTGATGATTTATGATTGATGATTGATGATTGCTGATTAATGATTGATGATTGATGATTGATGATTGAATATTGATGATTGATGATTGATGATTGATGATTGTTGATTGATGATCGATGATTGATGATTTATGATTGATGATTGATGATTGATGATTGATGATTGATGACTGATGATTGATAATTGATATTGATGATTGATGATTGATGATTGATGATTGATGATTGATGATTGATGATTGATGATGGATGATTGATGATTGATGATTGATGATTGATGATTCATAATTGATGATTGATGATTTTTGATTGATGATTGATGATTGATGATTGATGAGTGATGATTGATGATTGATGATTGATGATCGATGATTGATGTTTTATGATTGAACATTGTTGATTGGTGATTGATGATTGATGATTGATGAGTGATGATTGATGATTGATGATTGACGATTGACGATTGATGATTGATGATTGATGATTGGTGATTGATGATTGATAATTGATGATTGATGATTGATGATTGATGATTGATGATTGATGATTGATGATTGATGATTGATGATTGGTGATCGATGATTGATGATTGATGATTGGTGATTGATGATTGATGATTGATGATTGATGAGTGATGATTGATAACTTATAATTGATAATTTATGATTGATTATTGATGATTGATAATTGATGATTGATGATTGATGATTGATGATTGATGATTGATGATTGATGATTGATGATTGATGATTGATGATTGATGATTGATGTTTGATGATTGATGATTGATGATTGATGATTGATGATTGATGATTGATGATGGATGATTGATGATTGATGATTGATGATTGATGATTGATGATTCATAATTGATGATTGATGATTTTTGATTGATGATTGATGATTGATGATTGATGAGTGATGATTGATGATTGATTATTGATGATTGATGATTGATGAGTGATGATTGATGATTGATAATTGATGATTGATGATTGATGATTGATGATTGATGATTGATGATTGAATATTGATGATTGATGATTGATGATTGATGATTGTTGATTGATGATCGATGATTGATGATTTATGATTGATGATTGATGATTGATGATTGATGATTGATGACTGATGATTGATAATTGATATTGATGATTGATGATTGATGATTGATGATTGATGATTGATGATTGATGATTGATGATTGATGATTGATGATTGATGATTGATGATTGATGATTGATGATCGATGATTGATGTTTTATGATTGAACATTGTTGATTGGTGATTGATGATTGATGATTGATGATTGATGAGTGATGATTGATGATTGATGATTGACGATTGACGATTGATGCTTGATGATTGATGATTGATGATATATGAATGATGATTGATGATTGATGATTGATGATTGGTGATTGATGATTGATGATTGATGATTGATCAGTGATGATTGATGATTGATTATTGATGATTGATGATTGATGATTGATAATTGATGATTGATGATTGATGATTGATGATTGATGATTGATGATTGAATATTGATGATTGATGATTGATGATTGATGATTGATGATTGATGATTGATGACTGATGATTGATGATTAATGATTGATGATTGATGATTGATGATTGATTATTGATGATTGATGATTGGTGATTGATGATTGATGATTGATGATTGATGAATGAAGATTGATGATTGAAGATTGATGATTGATAATTGATGATTGATGATTGATGATTAATGATTGGTGATTGATGAACAATGATATTTGTATGATAATTTATGCTTGCTAATGGATGATTGATGATTGATTATTGATGATCGATGATTGATGATTGATGATTGATTATTGATGATTGATGATTGATGTTTGATGATTGATGATTGATGATTGATAATTAATGATGGTTGATTGATGATTGATGATTGATGATTGATGCTTGGTGATTAATGATTGAATGTTTGATGATTGGTGATTGATAATTGATGATGGTTGATTGATGATTGATGATTGATTATTTATTATTAATGAGTGATGATTGATTATTGATGTATGATGATTGATGATTGATGACTGATAACTGATGATTGATGATTAATGATTGATGATTGATGATTGATGATTGATGATATATGATTGATGATTTATGATTGATGATTGATGATTGCTGATTAATGATTGATGATTGATGATTGATGAGTGATCTTTGATGATTGTTTGATAACTGATAATTGATGATGGAATATTGATGATTGATGATTGAAAATTAATGTTTGATGATTGACGATGGATGATTGTTGACTGATGATTGATGATTGATGATTGATGATTGATGATTGATGTTTGATGATTGATGATTGATGAGTGATGATAGATGATTGATGATTGATTATTGATGATTGATGATTGATTATTGATGACTGATGATTGATGATTGATGATGGATGATTGATGATTGATGATTGATGATTGATGATTGATAATTGATGATTGATTATTGATGATTGATGATTGATGATTGATGATTGATGATTGATGATTGATGATTGATGATTGATGATTGATGATTGATGATTGATGATTGATGATTGATGATTGATGATTGATGATTGATGATTGATGATCGATGATTGATGATTAATGATTGGTGATTGATGATTGATGATTGATGATCGATGATTTATGTTTTATGATTGATCATTGACGATTGGCGATTGATTATTGATGATTGATGATTGATGATTGACGATTGTCCAATGATGATTGATGATTGATGATTGATGATTGTTGTTTGATGATTAATGATTGAGGATTTGTAATCGATGATTGATGATTGATGATTGATCATTGATGGTTGATGATTGATGATTGATGATTGATGAGTGATGATTGATGATTGATGATTGATGATTGATGATTGATGATTGATGATTGATGATTGATGATTGATGATTGATGATTGATGATTGATGATTGATGATTGATGATTGATGACTGATGATTGATGATTGATGATTGATGATTGATGATTGATGAGTGATGATTGATGATTGTTGATTGATGATTGATGATTAATGATTGATGATTAATGATTGATGATTGATGATTGATGATTGATGATTGATGATTGATGATTGATGATTGATGATTGATGATTGATGATTGATGATTGATGATTGATGATCGATGATCGATGATCGATGATTAATGATTGGTGATTGATGATTGATGATTGATGATCGCTGATTTATGTTTTATGATTGATCGTTGACGATTGGTGATTGATGATTGATGATTGATGATTGACGATTGTTCAGTGATGATTAATGATTGATGATTGATGATTGATGTTACATGATTGATGATTAAGGATTTGTAACCGATGATTGATGATTGATGATTGATCATTGATGGTTGGTGATTGATGATTGATGATTGATGATTGATGAGTGATGATTGATGATTGATGATTGATGATTGATGATTGATGATTGATGATTGATGATTGATGATTGATGATTGATGGTTGATGATTGATGATTGATGATTGATGATTGATGATTGATGATTGATGATTGATGATTGATCAGTGATGATTGATGATTGATGAGTGATGATTGATGATTGTTGATTGATGATTGATGATTGATGATTGATGATTGATGATTGATGATTGATGATTGATGATTGATGATTGATGATTGATGATTGATGATTGATGATTGATGATTGATGATTGATGATTGATGATTGATGATTGATGATTGATGATCGATGATCGATGATTAATGATTGGTGATTGATGATTGATGATTGATGATCGATGATTTATGTTTTATGATTGATCGTTGACGATTGATGATTGATGATAGATGATTGATGATTGACGATTATTCAGTGATGATTGATGATTGATGATTGATGATTGATGTTACATGATTGATGATTGAGGATTTGTAATCGATGTTTGATGATTGATGATTGATGATTGATGATTGATGATTGATGATTGATGATTGATGATTGATGATTGATGATTGATGATTGATGATTGATGATTGATGATTGATGATTGATGATTGATGATTGATGATTGATGATTGATGATTGATGATTGATGATTGATGATTGATGATTGATGATTGATGATTGATGATTGATGATTGATGATTGATGATTGATGATAGATGATTGATTATTAATGATTGGTGATTGATGATTGATGATCGATGATTTATGTTTTCTGATTGATCATTGATGATTGAAGAATGATGATTGATGATTGACGATTGTTCAGTGATGATTGATGATTGATGATTGATGTTTGATGATTGATGATTGAGGATTTGTAATCGATGATTGATGATTGATGATTGATCATTGATGGTTGGCGATTGATGATTGATGATTGATGATTGATGATTGATGATTGATGATTGATGATTGATGATTGATGATTGATGATCGATGATCGATGATCGATGATTAATGATTGATGATTGATGATTGATGATCGATGATTTATGTTTTATGATTGATCATTGACGATTGGTGATCGATGATTAATGATTGATGGTTGATGATTGATGATTGATGATTGATGATTGATGATTGATGATTGATGATTGATTATTGATGATTGATGATTGATGTTTGATGATTGATGATTGAGGATTTGTAATCGATGATTAATGATTGATGATTGATGATTGATGATTGATGATTGATGATTGATAATTGATGAGTGATGATTGATGATTGATGATTGATGATTGATGATTGATGATTGATGATTGATGATTGATGATTGATGATTGATGATTGATGATTGATGATTCATGATTCATGATTGATGATTGATGATTGATGATTGATGATCGATGATTGGTGATTAATGATTGGTGAATGATGATTGATGATTGATGATCGATGATTTATGTTTTATGATTGATCATTGACGATTGGCGATTGATGATTGATGATTGGTGATGGACGATTGTCCAATGATGATTGATGATTGATAATTGATGATTGATGTTTGATGACTGATGATTGAGGATTTGTAATCGATGATTGATGGTTGATGATTGATGATTGATGTTTGATGACTGATGATTGAGGATTTGTAATCGATGATTGATGATTGATCATTGATCATTGATGGTTGGTGATTGATGATTGATGATTGATGAGTGATGGTTGATGATTGATGATTGATGATTGATGATTGATGATTGATGATTGATGATTGATGATTGATGATTGATGATTGATGATTGATGATTGATGATTGATGATTGATGATTGATGATTGATTGTTGATGATTGATGATTGATGATTGATGATTGATTATTGATGATTGATAATTGATATTGATGATTGATGATTGATGATTGATGATTAATGATTGATGATTGATGATTGATGATTGATGATTGATGATCGATGATTGATGATTGATGATTGATGATTGATGATTGATGATTGATGATTGATGATTGATGATTGATGTATGATTATTGATGATAGATGACTGTTAACTGATGATTGATGATTAATGATTGATGATTGATGATTGATGATTGATAATTGATGATTGATTATTGATGATTGATGATTGATGATTGATGATTGATGATTGATGATTGATGATTGATGATATATGATTGATGATTTATGATTGATGACCGATGATTGATGATTAATGATTGATGATTGATGATTGATGAGTGATCTTTGATGATTGATTGATAACTGATAATTGATGATGGAATATTGATGATTGATGATTGAAAATTAATGTTTGATGATTGACGATGGATGATTGTTGACTGATGATAGATGATTGATGATTGATGATTGATGATTGATGTTTGATGTTTGATGATTGATGATTGATGAGTGATGATTGATGATTGATGATTGATGATTGATGATTGATGATTGATTATTGATGACTGATGATTGATGATTGATGATTGATGATTGATGATTGATGATTGATGATTGATAATTGATGATTGATTATTGATGATTGATGATTGATGATTGATGATTGATGATTGATGATTGATGATTGATGATTGATGATTGATGATTGATGATTGATGATTGATGATTGATGATTGATGATTGATGATTGATGATTGATGATTGATGATTGATGATTGATGATTGATGATTGATGATTGATGATTGATGATTGATGATTGATGATTGATGATTGATGATTGATGATTGATGATTGATGATCGATGATTGGTGATTAATGATTGGTGATTGATGATTGATGATTGATGATCGATGATTTATGTTTTATGATTGATCATTGAAGATTGGCGATTGATTATTGATGATTGATGATTGATGATTGACGATTGTCCAATGATGATTGATGATTGATGATTGATGATTGTTGTTTGATGATTGATGATTGAGGATTTGTAATCGATGATTGATGATTGATGATTGATCATTGATGGTTGGTGATTGATGATAGATGATTGATAATTGATGAGTGATGATTGATGATTGATGATTGATGATTGATGATTGATGATTGATGATTGATGATTGATGATTGATGATTGATGATTGATGATTGATGAGTGATGATTGATGATTGTTGATTGATGATTGATGATTGATTATTGATGATTGATGATTGATGATTGATGATTGATGATTGATGATTGATGATTGATGATTGATGATTGATGATTGATGATTGATGATTGATGATTGATGATTGATGATCGATGATCGAAGATTAATGATTGGTGATTGATGATTGATGATTGATGATCGCTGATTTATGTTTGATGATTGATCGTTGACGATTGGTGATTGATGATTGATGATTGATGATTGACGATTGTTCAGTGATGATTGATGATTGATGATTGATGATTGATGTTACATGATTGATGATTGAGGATTTGTAATCGATGATTGATGATTGATCATTGATGGTTGGTGATTGATGATTTATGAGTGATGATTGATGATTGATGATTGATGATTGATGATTGATGATTGATGATTGATGATTGATGATTTATGATTGATGATTGATGATTGATGATTGATGATTGGTGATTGATGATTGATGATTGATGATTGATGATTGATGAGTGATGATTGATGATTGTTGATAGATGATTGATGATTGATGATTGATGATTGATGATTGATGATTGATGATTGATGATTGATGATTGATGATTGATGATTGATGATCGATGATCTATGATTAATGATTGGTGATTGATGATTGATGATTGATGATCGATGATTTATGTTTTATGATTGATCGTTGACAATTGGTGATTGATGATAGATGATTGATGATTGACGATTGTTCAGTGATGATTGATGATTGATGATTGATGTTACATGATTGATGATTGAGGATTTGTAATCGATGTTTGATGATTGATGATTGATGATTGATGATTGATGATTGATGATTGATGATTGATTATTGATGATTGATGATTGATGATTGATGATTGATGATTGATGATTGATGATTGATGATTGATGATTAATGATTGATGATTGATGATTGATGATTGATGATTGCTGATTCATGATTGATGATAGATGATTGATGATTAATGATTGGTGATTGATGATTGATGATTGGTGATCGATGATTTATGTTTTATGATTGATCATTGACGATTGGTGATTGATGATTGATGATTGACGATTGTTCAGTGATGATTGATGATTGATGATTGATTTTTGATGATTGATGATTGAGGATTTGTAATCGATGATTGATGATTGATGATTGATCATTAATGGTTGGCGATTGATGATTGATGATTGATGATTGATGATTGATGATCGATGATCGATGATCGATGATCGATGATTAATGATTGGTGATTGATGATTGATGATTGATGATCGATGATTTAAGTTTTATGATTGATCATTGACGATTGGTGATCGATGATTGATGATTGATGAATGATGATTGATGATTGATGATTGATTATGTATGATTGATGATTGATGTTTGATGATTGATGATTGAGGATTTGTAATCGATGATTGATGATTGATGATTGATGATTGATGATTGATGGTTGATGATTGATGATTGATGATTGATGATTGATGATTGATGATTGATAATTGATGATTGCTGATTGATGATTGATGACTGATGATTGATGATAGATGATTGATGATTGATGATTGATGATTGATGATTGATGATTGATGATTGATGATTGATGATTGATGATTGGTGATTGATGATTGATGATTGATGATTGATGATTGATGATTGATGATTGATGATTGATGATTGATGATTGATGATTGATGATTGATGATTGATGATGGATGATTGATGATTGATGATTGATAATTGATGAGTGATGATTGATGATTGATGATTGATGATTGATGATTGATGATTGATGATTGATGATTGATGATTGATGATTGATGATTGATGATTGATGATTGATGATTGATGATTGATGATTGATGATTGATGATTGATGATTGATGATTCATGATTGATGATTGATGATTGATGATTGATGATTGATGATCGATGATTGGTGATTAATGATTGGTGATTGATGATTGATGATTGATGATCGATGATTTATGTTTTATGATTGATCATTGACGATTGGCGATTGATGATTGATAATTGATGATTGATGATGGACGATTGTCCAATGATGATTGATGATTGATAATTGATGATTGATGTTTGATGACTGATGATTGAGGATTTGTAATCGATGATTGATGATTGATGATTGATGTTTGATGACTGATGATTGAGGATTTGTAATCGATGATTGATGATTGATGATTGATCATTGATGGTTGGTGACTGATGATTGATGATTGATGATTGATGAGAGATGATTGATGATTGATGATTGATGATTGATGATTGATGATTGATGATTGATGATTGATGATTGATGATTGATGATTGATGATTGATGATTGATGAGTGATGATTGATGATTGATGATTGATGATTGATGATTGATGATTGATGATTGATGATTGATGATTGATGATTGATGATTGATGATTGATGATTGATGATTGATGATTGATGATTGATGATTGATGATTGATGATTGATGATTGATGATTGATGATTGATGACTGATGATTGATGATTGATGATTGATGATTGATGATTGATGATTGATGATTGATGATTGATGATTGATGATTGATGATTGATGATCGATGATCGATGATCGATGATTAATGATTGGTGATTGATGATTGATGATTGATGATCGATGATTTATGTTTTATGATTGATCATTGACGATTGGTGATTGATGATTGATGATTGATGATTGATGATTGACGATTGTTCAGTGATGATTGATGATTGATGATTGATGTTTGATGATTGATGATTGAGGATTTGTAATCGATGAAATATGATTGATGATTGATGATTGATAATTGATGATTGATGATTGATGATTGATGATTGATGATTGATGATTGATGATTGATGATTGATGATTGATGTTTGATGATTGATGATTGATGATTGATGATTGATGATTGATGGTTGATGATTGATGATTGATGATTGATGATTGATGATTGATGATTGATGATTGATGATTGATGATTGATGATTGATGATTGATGATTGATGATTGATGATTGATGATTGATGATTGATGATTGATGATAGATGATTGATGATTAATGATTGGTGATTGATGATTGATGATTGATGATCGATGATTGATGATTGATGAGTGATGATTGATGATTGATCATTGATGAGTGATGATTGATAATTGATTATTGATGATTGATGATTGATGATTGATGATTGTTGATTGATGATTGATGATTGATGATTGATGATTGATGATTGATGATTGATGATTGATGATTGATGATTGATGATTGATGATTAATAATTAATGAGTGGTGATTGATGATTGATGATTGATGATTGATGATCGATGATTGATGATTGAAGAATGATGATTGATGATTGATGATTGATGAGTGATGATTGATGATTGGTGATTGATGATTGATGATTGATGATTGATGATTGATGATTGATGATTGATGATTGATGATTGATGATTGATGATTGATGATTGATGATTGATGATTGATGATTGATGATTGATGATTGATGATTGATGATTAATGATTGATGATTGATGATTGATGATTGATGATTGATGATTGATGATTGATGATTGATGATTGATGATTGATGATTGATGATTGATGATTGATGATTGATGATTGATGATCGATGATTTATGTTTTATGATTGATCATTGACGATTGGTGATTGATGATTGATGATTGGTGATTGGTGATCGACGATTGTTCAGTGTTGATTGATGATTGATGATTGATGATTGATGATTGATGTTTGATGATTGATGATTGAGGATTTGTAATCGATGATTGATGATTGATGATTGATAATTGATGATTGATGATTGATGATTGATGATTGATGATTGATGATTGATGATTGATGATTGATGTTTGATGATTGATGATTGATGATTGATGATTGATGATTGATGGTTGATGATTGATGATTGATGATTGATGATTGATGATTGATGATTGATGATTGATGATTGATGATTGATGATTGATGATTGATGATTGATGATTGATGATTGATGATTGATGATTGATGATTGACGATTGATGATTGATGATTGATGATTGATGATTGATGATTGATGATTGATGATTGATAATTGATGATTGATGATTGATGATTGATTATTGATGATTGATGATTGATGATTGATGATTGATGATTGATGTTTGATGATTGATGATTGATGATTGATGATTGATGATTGATGATTGATGATTGATGATTGATGGTTGATGATTGATGATTGATGATTGATGATTGATGATTGATGATTGATGATTGATGATTGATGATTGATGATTGATGATTGATGATTGATGATTGATGATTGATGATTGATGATTGATGATTGATGATAGATGATTGATGATTAATGATTGATGATTGATGATTGATGATTGATGATCGATGATTGATGATTGATGAGTGATGATTGATGATTGATGATTGATGAGTGATGATTGATGATTGATGATTGATGATTGATGATTGATGATTGATGATTGATGATTGATGATTGATGATTGATGATTGATGATTGATGATTGATGATTGATGATTGATTATTGATGATTGATGATTGATGATTGATGATTGATGATTGATAATTGATAATTGATGATTGATGATTGATGATTGATGATTGATGATTGATGATTGATGATTGATGATTGATGATTGATGATTGATGATTGATGATTGATGATTGATGATTGATGATTGATGATTATTGATTGATGATCGATGATTGATGATTGATGATTGATGATTGATGATTGATAATTGATGATTGATGATTGATGATTGATGATTGATGATTGATGATTGATGATCGATGATCGATGATCGATGATTGATGATTGATGATTGATGATTGATGATTAATGATTGATGATTGATGATTGATGAGTGATCTTTGATGATTGATTGATAACTGATAATTGATGATGGAATATTGATGATTGATGATTGAAAATTAATGTTTGATGATTGACGATGGATGATTGTTGACTGATGATTGATGATTGATGATTGATGATTGATAATTGATGATTGATGATTGATGATTGATGATTGATGATTGATGATTGATGATTGATGATTGATGATTGATGATTGATGATTGATGATTGATGATTGATGATTGATGATTGATGATTGATGATTGATGATTGATGATTGATGATTGATGATTGATGATTGATGATTGATGATTGATGATCGATGATCGATGATCGATGATCGATGATCGATGATTAATGATTGGTGATTGATGATTGATGATTGATGATCGATGATTTATGTTTTATGATTGATCATTGACGATTGGTGATTGATGATTGATGATTGATGATTGACGATTGTTCAGTGATGATTGATGATTGATGATTGATGATTGATGATTGATGTTTGATGATTGATGATTGAGGATTTGTAATCGAAAATTGATGATTGATGACTGATCATTGATGGTTGGTGATTGATGATTGATGATTGATGATTAATGAGTGATAATTGATGATTGATGATTGATGATTGATGATTGATGATTGATGATTGATGATTGATGATTGATGATTGATGATTGATGATAGATAATTGATGATTGATGATTGATGATTGATGATTAATGATTGATGACTATTGATTGATGATCGATGATTGATGATTGATGATTAATGATTGATGAATGATGATTGCTGATTGATGATTGATGATTGATGATTGATAATTGATGATTGATGATTGATGATTGATGATTGATGATTGATGATTGATGATTGATGATTGATGATTGATGATTGATGATTGATGATTGATGATTGATGATTGATGATTGATGATTGATGATTGATGATTGATGATTGATGATTGATGATTGATGATTGATGATTGATGATTGATGATTGATGATCGATGATCGATGATCGATGATCGATGATTATGGATTGGTGATTGATGATTGATGATTGATGATCGATGATTTATGTTTTATGATTGATCATTGACGATTAGTGACTGATGATTGATGATTGATGATTGACGATTGTTCAGTGATGATTGATGATTGATGATTGATGATTGATGTTTGATGATTGATGATTGAGGATTTGTAATCGATGATTGATGATTGATGATTGATGATTGATAATTGATGATTGATGATTGATGATTGATGATTGATGATTGATGATTGATGATTGATGATTGATGATTGATGATTGATGATTGATGATTGATGATTGATGTTTGATAATTGATGATTGATGATTGATGATTGATGGTTGATGATTGATGATTGATGATTGATGATTGATGATTGATGATTGATGATTGATGATTGATGATTGATGATTGATGATTGATGATTGATGATTGATGATTGATGATTGATGATTGATGATAGATGATTGATGAATAATGATTGGTGATTGATGATTGATGATTGATGATTGATGATCGATGATTGATGATTGATGATTGATGATTGATGATTGATAATTGATGATTGATGATTGATGATTGATGATTGATGATTGATGATTGATGATTGATGATTGATGATTGATGATTGATGATTGATGATTGATGATTGATGATTATTGATTGATGATCGATGATCGATGATTGATGATTGATGATTGCTGATTGATGATTGATGATTGATGATTGATGACTGATGATTGATGAGTGATGATTGATGATTGATGATTGATGATTGATGATTGATGATTGATGATTGATGATTGATGATTGATGATTGATGATTGATGATTGATGATTGATGATCGATGATCGATGATCGATGATTAATGATTGGTGATTGATGGTTGATGATTGATGATCGATGATTTATGTTTTATGATCGATCATTGATGATTGGTGATTGATGATTGATGATTGATGATTGATGATTGACGATTGTTCAGTGATGATTGATGACTGATGATTGATGATTGATGTTTGATGATTGATGATTGAGGATTTGTAATCGATGATTGATGATTTATGATTGATGACTGATAATTGATGATTGATGATTGATGATTGATGATTGATGATTGATGATTGATGTTTGATGATTGATGATTGATGATTGATGATTGATGATTGATGGTTGATGATTGATGATTGATGATTGATGATTGATGATTGATGATTGATGATTGATGAGTGATGATTGATGATTGATGATTGATGATTGATGAGTGATGATTGATGATTGATGATTGATGAGTGATGATTGATGATTGATGATTGATGATTGATGATAGATGATTGATGATTAATGATTAATGATTGGTGATTGATGATTCATGATTGATGATTGATGATTGATGATTGATGATTGATGATTGATGATTGATGATTGATGATTGATGATTGATGATTGATGATTGATGATTGATGATTGATGATTGATGATTGATGATTGATGATTGATGATTGATGATTGATGATTGATGATTGATGATCGATGATCGATGATCGATGATCGATGATCGATGATTATGGATTGGTGATTGATGATTGATGATTGATGATCGATGATTTATGTTTTATGATTGATCATTGACGATTAGTGATTGATGATTGATGATTGATGATTGACGATTGTTCAGTGATGATTGATGATTGATGATTGATGATTGATGTTTGATGATTGATGATTGAGGATTTGTAATCGATGATTGATGATTGATGATTGATGATTGATAATTGATGATTGATGATTGATGATTGATGATTGATGATTGATGATTGATGATTGATGTTTGATAATTGATGATTGATGATTGATGATTGATGGTTGATGATTGATGATTGATGATTGATGATTGATGATTGATGATTGATGATTGATGATTGATGATTGATGATTGATGATTGATGATTGATGATTGATGATTGATGATAGATGATTGATGAATAATAATTGGTGATTGATGATTGATGATTGATGATTGATGATCGATGATTGATGATTGATTATTGATGATTGATGATTGATGATTGATGATTGATAATTGATGATTGATGATTGATGATTGATGATTGATGATTGATGATTGATGATTGATGATTGATGATTATTGATTGATGATCGATGATCGATGATTGATGATTGATGATTGCTGATTGATGATTGATGATTGATGATTGATGATTGATGAGTGATGATTGATGATTGATGATTGATGATTGATGATTGATGATTGATGATTGATGATTGATGATTGATGATTGATGATTGATGATCGATGATCGATGATCGATGATTAATGATTGGTGATTGATGGTTGATGATTGATGATCGATGATTTATGTTTTATGATTGATCATTGATGATTGGTGATTGATGATTGATGATTGATGATTGATGATTGACGATTGTTCAGTGATGATTGATGACTGATGATTGATGATTGATGTTTGATGATTGATGATTGAGGATTTGTAATCGATGATTGATGATTTATGATTGATGACTGATAATTGATGATTGATGATTGATGATTGATGATTGATGTTTGATGATTGATGATTGATGATTGATGATTGATGATTGATGGTTGATGATTGATGATTGATGATTGATGATTGATGATTGATGATTGATGATTGATGAATGATGATTGATGATTGATGATTGATGAGTGATGATTGATGATTGATGATTGATGAGTGATGATTGATGATTGATGATTGATGATTGATGATTGATGATTGATGATTGATGATTGATGATTGATGATTGATGATTGATGATTGATGATTGATGATTGATGATTGATGATTGATGATTGATGATTGATGATTGATGATTGACGATTGGTGATTGATGATTGATGATTGATGATTGACGATTGTTCAGTAATGATTGATGATTGATGATTGATGATTGATGATTGATGTTTGATGATTGATGATTGAGGATTTGTAATCGATGATTGATGATTGATGATTGATGATTGATAATTGATGATTGATGATTGATGATTGATGATTGATGATTGATGATTGATGATTGATGATTGATGATTGATGATTGATGTTTGATGATTGATGATTGATGATTGATGATTGATGATTGATGGTTGATGATTGATGATTGATGATTGATGATTGATGATTGATGATTGATGATTGATGATTGATGATTGATGATTGATGATTGATGATTGATGATTGATGATTGATGATTGATGATTGATGATTGATGATTGATGATTGATGATTGATGATTGATGATAGATGATTGATGATTAATGATTAATGATTGGTGATTGATGATTCATGATTGATGATCGCTGATTGATGATTGTTGAGTGATGATTGATGATTGATGATTGATGAGTGATGATTGATGATTGATGATTGATGATTGATGATTGATGATTGATGATTGATGATTAATGATTGGTGATTGATGATTGATGAGTGATGATCGATGATTGATGATTGATGATTGATGATTGATGATTGATGATTGATGAGTGATGATTGATGATTGATGATTGATGATTGATGATTGATGTTTGATGATTGATGATTGATGATTGATGATTGATGATTGATGATTGATGATTGATGATTGATGATTGATGATTGATGATTGATGATTGATGATTGATGATTGATAATTGATGATTGATAATTGATGATTGATGATTGATGATTGATGATTGATGATTGATGATTGATGATTGATGATTGATGATTGATGATTGATGATTATTGATTGATGATCGATGATCGATGATTGATGATTGATGATTGATGATTGATGATTGATGATTGATGATTGATGATTGATGATTGATGATTGATGATTGATGATTGATGATTGATGATTGATGATTGATGATTGATGATTGATGATTGATGATTGATGATCGATGATCGATGATCGATGATTAATGATTGGTGATTGATGATTGATGATTGATGATCGATGATTTATGTTTTATAATTGATCATTGACGATTGGTGATTGATGATTGATGATTGATGATTGATGATTGACGATTGTTCAGTGATGATTGATGATTGATGATTGATGTTTGGTGATTGATGATTGAGGATTTGTAATCGATGATTGATGATTGATGATTGATAATTGATGATTGATGATTGATGATTGATGATTGATGATTGATGATTGATGATTGATGATTGATGATTGATGATTGATGATTGATGATTGATGTTTGATGATTGATGATTGATGATTGATGATTGATGGTTGATGATTGATGATTGATGATTGATGATTGATGATTGATGATTGATGATTGATGATTGATGATTGATGATTGATGATTGATGATTGATGATTGATGATAGATGATTGATGATTAATGATTGGTGATTGATGAATGATGATTGATGATCGATGATTGATGATTGATGAGTGATGATTGATGATTGATGATTAATGAGTGATGATTGATGATTGATGATTGATGATTGATGATTGATGATTGATGATTGATGATTGATGATTGATGATTGATGATTGATGATTGATGATTGATGATTGATGATTGATGATTGATGTTTGATGATTGATGATTGATGATTGATGATTGATGATCGATGGTTGATGATTGATGCTTGATGATTGATGATTGATGATTGATGATTGATGATTGATGATTGATGATTGATGATTGATGATTGATGATTGATGATTGATGATTGATGATTGATGATTGATGATCGTTCATGGATGATTGATGTTTGATGATTGATGATTGATGATTGATGATTGATGATTGATGATTGATGATTGATGATTGATAATTGATGATTGATGATTGATGATTGATGATTGATGATTGATGATTGATGATTGATGATTGATGATTGATGATTGATGATTTATGATTGATGATTGATGATTGATGATTGATGATTGATGATTGATGATTGATGATTGATGATTGATGATTGATGATTGATGATTGATGATTGATCATTGATAATTGATGATTAAAAATTAACGTTTGATGATTGACGATCGATGCTTGATGACTGATTACTGATGAATGACTATTTTGATTGACGATAGATGATTGATGATTGATGATTGATGATTGATGATTGAGGATTGATGAAAGATGATCGATGATTGATGAGTGATGATTGATCATTGATGATTGGTGATTGTTTATTGATGATTAATGATTGATGATTGATGATTGATGATTAATAATTGATAATTGATGATTGATGATTGATGAGTGATGTTTAATGATTGATGATTGATGAAAGATGATTGATGATTGGTGATTGATGATTGATGATTGATGATTGATGATTGATGAGTGATGATTGATCAGTGATCATTGATGATTGTTGATTGATAATTGATGATTGATGATTGATGATTGATGATTGATGATTGATGATCGATGATTTATGATTGATGATTGATGATTGATGATTGATGATTAATATTGATGATTGATGATTGATTATATATGATTGATTATTGATGATTGATGACTGATTATTTATTATTGATGATTGATGATTGATGATTGATGAGTGATGATTGATTATTGATGATTGATGACTGATGGTTGATGATTGATGATTGATTATTAATGATTGATGATTGATGATTGATGATTGATGATTGTCGTTTGATGATTGATGATTGATGATTCATGATTCATGATTGATGATTGTTGATTGAAGGGTGATGATTCATGATTATTGATTAATGATTGATGATTGATGATTGGTGATTGATGATTGATGATTGATGATTGATGATTGATAATTGATGATTGATGAGTGATGATTGATGACTGATGATTGATGATTGATGATTGATGATTGATGATTGATAATTGATGATTGATGATTGATGATTGATGATTGATGATTGATGATTGATGATTGATGATTGATGATTGATGATTGATGATTGATGAATGATGATTGATGATTGATGATTGATGATTGATGATTGATGATTAATGATTGGTGATTGATGATTAATGATTGATGATTGATGATCGATGATTGATGTTTTATTTTTGATCATTGATGATTGGTGATCGATGATTGATGATTGATGATTGATGAATGATGAGTGATGTTTGATGATTGATGATTGATGATTGATGATTGATGATTGATGATTGATGATTGATGATTGATGCTTGATGATTGATGATTGATGATTGATGATTGATGATTGATGATTGATGATTGATGATTGATGATTGATAATTGATGATTGATGATTGATGATTGCTGATTGCTGATCAATTATTGATGATTGATGATTGATTATTGATGATGGATGAATGATGATTGATGAGTGATAATTGATAACTGATAATTTATGATTGATGATTGATGATTGTTGTTTGATGATTGATGTTTGATGGTTGACGATCGATGATTGATGACTGATGAATGATGATTGATGATTGATGATTTATGTTTGATAGTTGACAATCGATGATTTATGAGTGATGCTTGATGATTGATGATTGATGATTGATGATTGATGAGGGATGAGTGATGATTGATGATTTATGGTTGATGATTGATGAGTAATGATTGATGATTGATGATTGATGATTGATGATTGATGATTGATGATTGATGATTGATCATTGATGATTGATGATAGATGATTAATGATTGATGATTGATGATTCATGATTGATGATTGATGATTGAAGATTGATGATTGATGATTGATGATTGGTGATTGATGATTGATGATTGATGATTGATGATTGATGATTGATAATTGATGATTGATGATTGTTGATTGCTGATTGCTGATCAATTATTGATGATTGATGATTGATTATTGATGATGGATGAATGATGATTGATGAGTGATAATTGATAACTGATAATTTATGATTGATGATTGATGATTGTTGTTTGATGATAGATGTTTGATGGTTGACGATCGATGATTGATGACTGATGAATAATGATTGATGATTGATGATTTATGTTTGATAGTTGACCATCGATGATTTATGACTGATGCTTGATGATTGATGATTGTTGATTGATGATTGATGAGGGATGAGTGATGATTGATGATTTATGGTTGATGATTGATGAGTGATGATTGATGATTGATGATTGATGATTGATGATTGATGATTGATGATTGATGATTGATGATTGATCATTGATGATTGATGATAGATGATTAATGATTGATGATTGATGATTCATGATTGATGATTGATAATTGAAGATTGATGATTGATGATTGATGATTGATGATTGATGATTGATGATTGATGATCGATGATTGATGATTGATGATTGATGATTGATGATTGAATATTGATAATTGATGATTGAAAATTGGTGTTTGATGATTGACGATCGAGGATTGATTACTGATGATTGATGAATGATACATTTTGATTGATGATTAATGATTGATGCTTGATGATTGATGATCGATGATTGATGTTTTATGATTGATCATTGATGATTGGTGATTGATGATTGATGATTGATGATTGATTATTGATGATTGACGATTGATGATTGATGATTGATGATTGATGATTGATGATTGATGATTGATGATTGATGATTTATAATTGATGATTGATGACTGATGACTGATGATTGATGATTCATGATTGATGAATGTTGATTGAAGAGTGATTATTCATGATTGAGGATTGATTATTGATGATTGATGATTGATGATTGATGATTGATGATTGATGATTGATGATTAATTATTGATGATTGATGATTGATGATAGATGATTCATGATTGAAAATTGAAGATTGATGATTGATGATCAATGATTGATGATTGATGATTGATTATTGATGATTGATAATTGATGATTGATGATTGAATATTGATAATTGATGATTGAAAATTGGTGTTTGATGATTGACGATCGAAGATTGATGACTGATGATTGATGAATGATACATTTTGATTGATGATTAATGATTGATGCTTGATGATTGATGATCGATGATTGATGTTTTATGATTGATCATTGATGATTGGTGATTGATGATTGATGATTGATGATTGATTATTGATGATTGACGATTGATGATTGATGATTGATGATTGATGATTGATGATTGATGATTTATAATTGATGATTGATGACTGATGACTGATGATTGATGATTCATGATTGATGAATGTTGATTGAAGAGTGATTATTCATGATTGAGGATTGATGATTGATGATTGATGATTGATGACTGATGATTGATGATTAATGATTGATGATTGATGATTCATGATAGATGATTCATGATTGAAAATTGAAGATTGATGATTGATGATCAATGATTGATGATTGATGATTGATTATTGATGATTGATAATTGATGATTGATGATTGATGATTGATGATTGATGATTGATGATTGATGATTGATGATTGATTATTGATGATTGATGATTGATGATTGATGATTAATTGCTGAAGATTGCTGATTGATGATTGATGATAAATGATTGAATTTTTGATGATTGATAATTGATGATGGTTGATTGATGATTGATGATTGATTATTTAGAATTGATGAGTGATGATTGATTATTGATGAGTGATGATAAATGATTGATGACTGATGATTGATGATTGATGATTGATCATTGATGATTGGTGATTGATGATTGATGATGAATGATAAATGACCGATAATTGATGATTAATGATTGATGACTGATGATTGATGATTGATGATTGATTATTAATGATTGTTGATTGATCATTGATGATTAAGATTGATGATTGATGATTGATGATTGATGATTGATTATTGATGATTGATGATTAATTGCTGAAGATTGCTGATTGATGATTGATGATAAATGATTGAATTTTTGATGATTGATAATTGATGATTGGTGATTGATAATTGATGATGGTTGATGATTGATTATTTAGATGATTGAGAATTGATGATTGGTGATTGATAATTGATGATGGGTAATTGTTGATTGATGATTGATTATATAGAATTGATGAGTGATGATTGATTATTGATGAGTGATGATAAATGATTGATGACTGATGATTGATGATTGATGATTGATCATTGATGATTGGTGATTGATGATTAATGATAAATGACTGATAATTGATGATTGATGATTGATGACTGATGATTGATGATTGATGATTGATGATTGATTATTAATGATTGTTGATTGATCTTTGATGATTGGTGATTGATGATTGATGATTGATGATTGATGATTGATGATTAATGGCTGATGATTGATGATGATGATTGATGACTGATGATTGATAAATGATGATTGATGACTGATGAATGATGATCGATGATTGATGTTTAATGATTGATCACTAATGATTGGTGATTGATGGTTGACGATTGCAAATCGATGATTGATGACTGATGACTGATGATTGATGATTCATGATTGATGATTGTTGATTGATAATTGATGATGGTTGATTGATGATTGATGAGTGATGATTGATTATTGATGAGTGATGATTGATGATAGATGACTGATAATTGATGATTGATGATTAATGATTGATGATTGATGATTGATGATTGATGATCGATGATTGATGATTGATGATTGATGATTGATGATTGATAATTGATGATTGATGAGTGATGATTGATCATTGATCATTGATGATTGTTGATTGATAATTGATGATTGATGATTGATGATCGATGATTGATGATTGATGATTGATGATTGATGATTGATGATTAATATTGATGATTGATGATTGATTATTTATGATTGAGGATTGGTGATTGATGATTGATGATTGATGATTGACGATTGATGATTGATGATTGACGATTGATGATTGATGATTCATGACTGATTATTGATGATTGATGATTGATGATTGATGATTGATGATCTATGACTTATGATTGATGATTGATGTTTGATGATTAATGATTGATGAGTGATGATTGATGATTGATGATTGATGATTAATGAGTGATGATTGATAATTGATGATTGATGATTGATGATTTATGATTGATGATTGATGATTGATGATTGATGATTGATGATTGATGATTGATGATTGATGATTGATGATTGATGATTGATGATTGATGATTGATGATTGATGATTGATGATTGATGATTGATGATTGATGATTGATGATTGATGATTGATGATTGATGATTAATGAGTGATGATTGATGATTGTTGATTGATGATTGATGATTAATGATTGATGATTGATGATTGATGATTGATGATTGGTGATTGATGATTGATGATTGATTATTGAAAATTGATGTTTGCTGATTGACGATTGATGAATGATTATTAATGATTGATGATTGATGACTGATTATTTATTATTGATTAGTGATGATTGATGATTGATTAGTGATGATTGATGATTGATGATTGATGACTGATAATTGATGATTGATGATTGATTATTAATGATTGATGATTGATCATTGATGATTGGTGATTGATTATTAATGATAAATGACTGATAATTTATGATTGATTATTGATGATTGATGATTGATGATTGATAATTGATGATTGATGATTGATGATTGATGATTGTTGTTTGATGATTGATGATTCATGATTCATGATTGATGATTGTTGATTGAAGAGTGATGATTCATGATTGTTGATTGATGATTGATGATTGATGATTGATGACTGATGATTGATGATTCATGACTGATTATTGATGATTGATGATTGATGATTGATGATCTATGACTGACGATTGATGATTGATGTTTGATGATTAATGATTGATGAGTGATGATTGATGATTGATGATTGATGATTGATGATTGATGATTAATGAGTGATGATTGATAATTGATGATTGATGATTGATGATTTATGATTGATGATTGATGATTGATGATTGATGATTGATGATTGATGATTGATGATTGATGATTGATGATTGATGATTGATGATTGATGATTGATGATTGATGATTGATGATTGATGATTGATGATTAATGAGTGGTGATTGATGATTTATGATTGATGATTGGAGATTGTTAATTGATGATTGATGATTGATGATTGATGAGTGATGATTGATGACTGATGTTTGATGATTGGTGAATGATGTCTGATGATTGATTATTGATGATTGATGAGTGATGTTTGATGATTGATGATTGACGATTGATAATTGATGATTGATGATTAATGATCGATGATTGATGATTGATGATTGATGATTGATGATTGATGATTGATGATTGATGATTGATGATTGATGATTTATGATTGATGATTAATGATTGATGATTGATGAGTGATGATTGATGATTGATGATTAATGAGTGATGATTGATAACTGATAATTGATGATTGAAAATTGATCGATGATGATTGACGATGGGTGATTGTTGACTGATCATTGATGATTGATGATTAATAATTGATGATTAATGAGTGGTGATTGATGATATATGATTGATGATTGGTGGTTGTTGATTGATGATTGATGAGTGATGAAGGATGACTGATGATTGATGATTGGTGAATAATGATTGATGATTGATGATTGATGATTAACGATTGATGATTGATGATTGATGATTCATGATTGATGATTGATGATTGATGATTGATGACTGATGATTGATAATTGATGATTGATGACTGATGATTGATAATTGATGATTGATGATTGATGATTGATAATTGATGATTGATGATTAATGATTGATGATTGATGATTGATAATTGATAATTGATGATTGATGACTGATGATTGATGATTGATGATTGATGATTGATGATTAATGATTGATGATTAATGATTGATGATTGATGATTGATGATTGATGATTGATGATTGATGATTTATGATTGATGATTGATGATTGATGATTGATGATTGATGATTGATGATTGATGATTGATGATTGATTATTGATGAGTGATGATTGATGATTGATGATTGATGATTGATTATTAATGAGTGATGATTGATAACTGATAATTGGTGATTGATGATTGATGATTAATGATTGAAAATTGATGTTTGATGATTGACGATGGATGATTGTTCACTGATCATTGATGATTGATGATTAATAATTGACGATTAATGAGTGGTGATTGATGATATATGATTGATGATTGGTGATTGTTGATTGATGATTGATGAGTGATGATTGATGACTGATGATTGATGATTGGTGAATGATGATTGATGATTAATGATTCATGATTGATAATTGATGATCGATGACTGATGATTGATGATTGATGACTGAAGATTGATAATTGATGATAGATGAGTGATGATTGATGATTGATAATTGATGATTAATGAGTGATGATTGATAACTGATAATTGATGATTGAAGATTGGAAATTGATGTTTGATGATTGACGATGGATGATTGTTCACTGATCATTGATGATTGATGATTAATAATTGAAAATTAATAGTGGTGATTAATGATTGATGATTGGTGAATGTACATTGATGATTGATGAGTGATGATTAATGACTGATGATTGATGATTGGTGAATGATGATTGATGATTGACGATTAATGATTGATGATTCATAATTGATGATTGATGACTGATGATTGATGATTGATGATTGATGACTGATGATTGATAATTGATGAATGATGATTGATGAGTGGTGATTGATGATTGATAATTGATGATTAATGAGTGATGATTGATAACTGATAATTGATGATTTAATATTAATTATTGATGATTGAAAATTGATGTTTGATGATTGACGATGGATGACTGTTGACTGATCATTGATGATTGATGATTAATAATTGATGATTAATGAGTGGTGATTGATGATATATGATTGATGATTGGTAATTGTTGATTGATGATTGATGTGTGATGATTGATGACTGATGATTGATGATTGGTGAATAATGATTGATGATTGATGATTGATGATTGATGATTGATGATTGATGATTGATGATTGACGATTGATGATTGATGATTGATGATTGATGATTTATGATTTATGATTGATGATTGATGATTGATGATTGATGATTGATGATTGATGATTGATGATTAATGAGTGATGATTGATAACTGATAATTGATGATTGATCATTGATGATTGATGATTAATACTTGATGATTAATGAGTGGTGATTGATGATATATGATTGATGATTGGTGATTGTTAATTAATGATTGATGAGTGATGATTGATGACTGATGATTGATGATTGAAAATTGATGATTGATGATTAATGATTGATGATTGATGATTGATGATTGATGATTGATGATTGGTGATTGATGATTGATGATTGATTATTGATGATTGATGATTGATGATTGATGATTGATGATTGATAATTGATGATTAATGATTGAATGTTTGATGATTGATGATTGATGATTGGTGATTGATAATTGATGATGGTTGATTGATGATTGATGATTGATGATTGATTATTTATTATTGATGAGTGATGATTGATTATTGATGAGTGATGATTGCTGATTGATGATTGATGATTGATGATTGATGATTGATGATTGATGATTGATGATTGATGATTGATGATTGATGATTGATGATTAATGAGAGATGATTGATAACTGATAATTGATGATTGAATATTGATGATTGAAAATTGATGTTCGATTTTTGACGATGGATGATTGTTGACTGATCATTGATGATTGATGATTAATAATTGATGGCTAATGAGTGGTGATTGATGATATATGATTGATGATTGATGATTGTTGATTGATGATTGATGAGTGATGATTGATGACTGATGATTGATGATTGGTGAATGCTGATTGATGATTGATGATTGATGATTGATTATTGATGATTGATGATTGATGATTGATGATTGATGATTGATGATTGATGATTGATGATTGATGATTGATGATTGATGATTGATGATTGATGATTGATGATTGATGATTGATGATTGATGATTGATGATTCTTGATTGATGAGGGATGACTGATGATTGATGATTGATGATTTATGATTGATGATTGATGAGTGATGATTGATGATTTATGATTGATGATTGATGATTGATGATTGATGATTGATGATTGATGATTGATGATTGATGATTGATGATTGATGATAGATGATTAATGATTGATGATTGATGATTGATGATTCATGATTGATGATTGATAATTGAAGATTGATGATTGATGATTGATGATCGATGACTGACGTTTGATGATTGATTATTGATGATTGATGATTGATGATTGATAATTAGTGATTGATGATTAATGATTGATGATTTATGATTGATGATTGATGATTGATGAGTGATGAATGATAATTGATGATTGATGAGTGATGGTTGATGATTAGTGGTTGGTGATTAATGATTGATGATTGATGATAAATGATTGATGATTGATGAATGATGATTGATAATTGATGATTAATGAGTGATTATTAATTATTGACGATTGATGTTTGATGATTGATGACTGATGATTGATGATTGATGATTGGTGATTGATGATTGATGATTGATGATTGATGATTAATGAGTGATGATTGATAACTGATAATTGATAATTGAATATTGATGATTGATGATTGAAAATTGATGTTTGATGATTGACGATGGATGATTGTTCACTGATCATTGATGATTGATAATGCATAATTGACATTTAATGAGTGGTGATTGATGACATTTGATTGATGATTGGTGATTGTTGATTGATGATTGATGATTGATGATTGATGATTGATGATTGATGATTGATGAGTGATGATTGTTGATTGGTGATTGATGATTAATGAGTGATGATTGATAACAGATAATTGATGATTGAATATTGATGATTGATGATTAGAAATTGATGTTTGATGATTGATGATGGATGATTTTTTACTGATCATTGATGATTGATGATTATTAATTGATGATTAATGAGTGGTGATTGATAATATATGATTGATGATTGGTGATTGTTGATTGATGATTGATGAATGACGATTGATGACTGATGATTGATGATTGGTGAATGATGAGTGATGATTGATGATTGATGATTGATGATTGATGTTTGATGATTGATGATTGATGATTGATGATTGATGATTGATGATTGATGATTGATGATTGATGATTGATGATTGATGATTTATGATGTATGATTGATGATTAATGATTGATGATTGATGGGTGCTGATTGATGATTGCCGATTAATGAGTGATGATTTATAACTGATAATTGGTGATTTAATATTGATGATTGATTATTGAAAATTGATTGATGATGATTGACGATGGATGATTGTTGACTGATCATTGATGAGTGATGATTAATAATTGATGATTAATGAGTGGTGATTGATGATATATGATTGATGATTGCTCATTGTTGATTGATGATTGATGATTGATGACTGATGATTGATAATTGATGACTGATGATTGATGATTGATGATTGATGATGGATGATTGATGATCAATGATTAAAGATTGATGATTGATGATTGATGATAAATGATTGATGATTGATGATTGATGATTAATGATTGATGATTTATGATTGATGATTGATGATTGATGATTGATGATTGATGATTGATGAGTGATGATTGATGATTGATGATTGATGATTGATGATTGATGATTGATGAGTGATGATTGATGATTGGTGATTGATGATTAATAAGTGATAATTGATAACAGATAATTGATGATTGAATATTGATGATTAATGATTGGAAATTGATGTTTGATGATTGACGATGGATGATTGTTAACTGATCATTGATGACTGATGATTAATAATTGATGATTAATGAGTGGTGATAGATGATATATGATTAATGATTGATAATTGATGATTGATGACTGATGATTGATGATTGATGATTGATGACTGATGATTGATAATTGATGATGGTTGATTGATGAGTGATGATTGATGATTGATAATTGATGATTAATGAGTGATGATTTATAATTGATAATTGATGATTGATGATTGATGATTGATGATTAATGAGTGATGATTGATAACTGATAATTGATGATTGAACATTGATGATTGATGATTGAAATTTGATGTTTGATGATTGACGATGGATGATTGTTGACTGATCATTGATGATTGATGAATAATAATTGATGATTAATGAGTGGTGATTGATGATATATGATTGATGATTGGTGATTGTTGATTGATGATTGATGAGTGATGATTGATGACTGATGATTGAAGATTGATGTTTGATTATTGATGATTGATGATTAATGATTGATGGTTGATGATTGGTGATTGATGATTGATTATTGATGATTGATGATTGATGATTGATGATTGATGATTGATAATTGATGATTGATGATAGATGCTTGATGATTGATGATTGATGACTGATGACTGATGATTGATAATTGATGATTGATGATTGATGAGTGATGATTGATGATTGATAATTGATGATTAATGAGTGATGATTGATAACTGATAATTGATGATTGAATATTGATTATTGATGGTTTAAAATTGATGTTTGATGATTGACGATGAATGATTGTTGACTGATCATTGATGATTAATAATTAATGATTTATGAGTGGTGATTGATGATATATGATTAATGATTGGTGATTGTTGATTGAAGATTGATGAGTGATGATTGATGACTGATGATTGATGATTGGTGAATAATGATTGATGATTGATAATTGATGATTGATGATTGATGATTGACGATTGATTATTGATGATTGATGATTGATGATTGAGGATTGATGATTGATGATTGATGATTGATGATTGATGATTGATGATTGATGATTGATGATTGATGATTGATGATTGATGATTGATGATTGATGATTGATGATTGATGATTGATGATTGATGATTAATGGGTTATGATTGATAACTGATAATTGATGATTGAACATTGATTATTGATGATTGAAGTCTGATGTTTGATGATTGACGATGGATGATTGTTGACTGATCATTGAATATTGATGATTAATGAGTGGTGATTGATGATATATGATTGATGATTGGTGATTGTTGATTGATGATTGATGAGTGATGATTGATGACTGATGACTGATGATTGGTGAATGATGATTGATGATTGATGATTGATGATTGATGATTGATGATTGATGATTGATTATTGATGATTGACGATTGATGATTGATGAATGATGATTGATGATTGATGATTGATGATTGATGACTGATGATTGAAAATTGATGATTGATGACTGATGATTGATGATTGATGATTGATGATTGATGCTTGATGATTTATGATTGATGATTCATTATTGATGATTGATTATTAATGATTGGTGCTTGATGACTGATGTTTAATGATTGACGATTGATGATTGATGATTGATGATTGATGATTGATGATTGATGATTGATGATTGATGATTGATGATTAATCATTTATGATTTATTATTGATGATTGATGATTGATGATTGATGAGTGGTGATTGATGATTGACGATTAATGAGTGATGATTGATAACTGATAATTGATGATTGATAATTGATGATTAATCATTGATGATTGATAATTGATGATTGATGACTGATGATTGATGATTGATGATTGATGATTGATGACTGATGATTGATAATTGATGATTGATGATTAATGAGTAATGATTGCTGATTGATAATTGATGATTAATGAGTGATGATTGATAACTGATAATTGATGATTGATGATTGAAAATTGATGGTTTATGATTGACGATGGATGATTGTTGACTGATCATTGATGATTGATTATTAATGATTGATGCTTGATGACTGAGGTTTAATGATTGACGATTGATGATTGATAGTTGATGATTGATGATTGATGATTAATGATTGATGATTGATGATTAATGATTGATGATTTATGATTGATGATTGATGATTGATGATTGATGAGTGATGATTGATGAGTGATGATTGACAATTGATGATTGATGGTTGATGATTGATGATTAATGATTGATGATTGATGATTGATGATTGATGCTTGATGATTTATGATTGATGATTGATGATTGATGATTGATTATTAATGATTGATGCTTGATGACTGATGATTAATGATTGACGATTGATGATTGATGATTGATAATTGATGATTGATGAGTGATGATTGTTGGTTGGTGATTGATGATTAATGAGTGATGATTGATAACAGATAATTGATGATTGAATATCGATGATTGATGATTAGAAATTGATGTTTGATGATTGATGATGGATGATTTTTTACTGATCATTGATGATTGATGATTATTAATTGATGATTAATGAGTGGTGATTGATGATATATGATTGATGATTGGTGATTGTTGATTGATGATTGATGAGTGACGATTGATGACTGATGTTTGATGATTGGTGAATGATGAGTGATGATTGATGATTGATGCTTGATGATTGATGATTGATGACTGATGACTGATGATTGATAATTGATGATTGATGATTGATGAGTGATGATTGATGATTGATAATTGATGATTAATGAGTGATGATTGATAACTGATAATTGATGATTGAATATTGATTATTGATGGTTTAAAATTGATGTTTGATGATTGACGATGAATGATTGTTGACCGATCATTGATGATTAATAATTGATGATTAATGAGTGGTGATTGATGATATATGATTAATGATTGGTGATTGTTGATTGAAGATTGATGAGTGATGATTGATGACTGATGATTGATGATTGGTGAATAATGATTGATGATTGATAATTGATGATTGATGATTGATGATTAACGATTGATTATTGATGATTGATGATTGATGATTGAAGATTGATGATTGATGATTGATGATTGATGATTGATGATTGATGATTGATGATTGATGGTTGATGATTGATGATTGATGATTGATGATTGTTGATTGATGAGGGATGAGTGATGATTGATGATTGATGATTTATGATTGATGATTGATGAGTGATGATTGATGATTTATGATTGATGATTGATGATTGATGATTGATGATTGATGATTGATGATTGATGATTGATGATTGATGATAGATGATTAATGATTGATGATTGATGATTGATGATTCATGATTGATGATTGATAATTGAAGATTGATGATTGATGATTGATGATCGATGACTGACGTTTGATGATTGATTATTGATGATAATGATTGATGATTGATGATTGATTATTGATGATTGATGATTGATGATTGATGATTGATGATTGATGATTGATGATTGATGATTGATGATTGATGATTGATGATTGATGATTGATGATTGATGATTGATGATTGATGATTGATGATTGATGATTGATGATTGATGATTGATGATTGATGATTGTTGATTGATGAGGGATGAGTGATGATTGATGATTGATGATTTATGATTGATGATTGATGAGTGATGATTGATGATTTATGATTGATGATTGGTGATTGATGATTGATTATTGATGATTGATGATTGATGATTGATGATTGATGATTGATGATTGATAATTGATGATTGATGATAGATGCTTGATGATTGATGATTGATGACTGATGACTGATGATTGATAATTGATGATTGATGATTGATGATTGATGATTGATGATTGATGATTGATGATTGATGATTGATGATAGATGATTAATGATTGATGATTGATGATTGATGATTCATGATTGATGATTGATAATTGAAGATTGATGATTGATGATTGATGATCGATGACTGACGTTTGATGATTGATTATTGATGATAATGATTGATGATTGATGATTGATTATTGATGATTGATGATTGATGATTGATGATTGATGATTGATGATTGATGATTGATGATTGATGATTGATGATTGATGATTGATGATTGATGATTGATGATTGATGATTGATGATTGATGATTGATGATTGATGATTGATGATTGATGATTGATGATTGTTGATTGATGAGGGATGAGTGATGATTGATGATTGATGATTTATGATTGATGATTGATGAGTGATGATTGATGATTTATGATTGATGATTGATGATTGATGATTGATGATTGATGATTGATGATTGATGATTGATGATTGATGATTGACGATAGATGGTTAATGATTGATGATTGATGATTGATGATTCATGATTGATGATTGATAATTGAAGATTGATTATTGATGATTGATGATCGATGACTGACGTTTGATGATTGATTATTGATGATTGATGATTGATGATTGATAATTAGTGATTGATGATTAATGATTGATGATTTATGATTGATGATTGATGATTGATGAGTGATGAATGATAATTGATGATTGATGAGTGATGGTAATGATTAGTGGTTGGTGATTAATGATTGATGATTGATGATAAATGATTGATGATTGATGATTGATGAATGATGATTGATAATTGATGATTAATGAGTGATTATTAAGCATTGACGATTGATGATTGATGATTGATGATTGATGACTGATGATTGATGATTGATGATTGGTGATTGTTGATTGATGATTGATGATTGATGATTAATGAGTGATGATTGATAACTGATAATTGATAATTGAATATTGATGATTGATGATTGAAAATTGATGTTTGATGATTGACGATGGATGATTGTTCACTGATCATTGATGATTGATAATTCATAATTGACATTTAATGAGTGGTGATTGATGACATTTGATTGATGCTTGGTGATTGTTGATTGATGATTGATGATTGATGATTGATGATTGATGATTGATGAGTGATGATTGATGATTGGTGATTGATGATTAATAAGTGATAATTGATAACAGATAATTGATGATTGAATATTGATGATTAATGATTGGAAATTGATGTTTGATGATTGACGATGGATGATTGTTAACTGATCATTGATGACTGATGATTAATAATTGATGATTAATGAGTGGTGATAGATGATATATGATTAATGATTGATAATTGATGATTGATGACTGATGATTGATGATTGATGATTGATGACTGATGATTGATAATTGATGATGGTTGATTGATGAGTGATGATTGATGATTGATAATTGATGATTAATGAGTGATGATTTATAATTGATAATTGATGATTGATGATTGATGATTGATGATTAATGAGTGATGATTGATAACTGATAATTGATGATTGAACATTGATGATTGATGATTGAAATTTGATGTTTGATGATTGACGATGGATGATTGTTGACTGATCATTGATGATTGATGAATAATAATTGATGATTAATGAGTGGTGATTGATGATATATGATTGATGATTGGTGATTGTTGATTGATGATTGATGAGTGATGATTGATGACTGATGATTGAAGATTGATGTTTGATTATTGATGATTGATGATTAATGATTGATGGTTGATGATTGGTGATTGATGATTGATTATTGATGATTGATGATTGATGATTGATGATTGATGATTGATAATTGATGATTGATGATAGATGCTTGATGATTGATGATTGATGACTGATGACTGATGATTGATAATTGATGATTGATGATTGATGAGTGATGATTGATGATTGATAATTGATGATTAATGAGTGATGATTGATAACTGATAATTGATGATTGAATATTGATTATTGATGGTTTAAAATTGATGTTTGATGATTGACGATGAATGATTGTTGACTGATCATTGATGATTAATAATTAATGATTTATGAGTGGTGATTGATGATATATGATTAATGATTGGTGATTGTTGATTGAAGATTGATGAGTGATGATTGATGACTGATGATTGATGATTGGTGAATAATGATTGATGATTGATAATTGATGATTGATGATTGATGATTGACGATTGATTATTGATGATTGATGATTGATGATTGAGGATTGATGATTGATGATTGATGATTGATGATTGATGATTGATGATTGATGATTGATGATTGATGATTGATGATTGATGATTGATGATTGATGATTGATGATTGATGATTGATGATTGATGATTAATGGGTTATGATTGATAACTGATAATTGATGATTGAACATTGATTATTGATGATTGAAGTCTGATGTTTGATGATTGACGATGGATGATTGTTGACTGATCATTGAATATTGATGATTAATGAGTGGTGATTGATGATATATGATTGATGATTGGTGATTGTTGATTGATGATTGATGAGTGATGATTGATGACTGATGACTGATGATTGGTGAATGATGATTGATGATTGATGATTGATGATTGATGATTGATGATTGATGATTGATTATTGATGATTGACGATTGATGATTGATGAATGATGATTGATGATTGATGATTGATGATTGATGACTGATGATTGAAAATTGATGATTGATGACTGATGATTGATGATTGATGATTGATGATTGATGCTTGATGATTTATGATTGATGATTCATTATTGATGATTGATTATTAATGATTGGTGCTTGATGACTGATGTTTAATGATTGACGATTGATGATTGATGATTGATGATTGATGATTGATGATTGATGATTGATGATTGATGATTGATGATTGATGATTAATCATTTATGATTTATTATTGATGATTGATGATTGATGATTGATGAGTGGTGATTGATGATTGACGATTAATGAGTGATGATTGATAACTGATAATTGATGATTGATAATTGATGATTAATCATTGATGATTGATAATTGATGATTGATGACTGATGATTGATGATTGATGATTGATGATTGATGACTGATGATTGATAATTGATGATTGATGATTAATGAGTAATGATTGCTGATTGATAATTGATGATTAATGAGTGATGATTGATAACTGATAATTGATGATTGATGATTGAAAATTGATGGTTTATGATTGACGATGGATGATTGTTGACTGATCATTGATGATTGATTATTAATGATTGATGCTTGATGACTGAGGTTTAATGATTGACGATTGATGATTGATAGTTGATGATTGATGATTGATGATTGATGATTAATGATTGATGATTGATGATTAATGATTGATGATTTATGATTGATGATTGATGATTGATGATTGATGAGTGATGATTGATGAGTGATGATTGACAATTGATGATTGATGGTTGATGATTGATGATTAATGATTGATGATTGATGATTGATGATTGATGCTTGATGATTTATGATTGATGATTGATGATTGATGATTGATTATTAATGATTGATGCTTGATGACTGATGATTAATGATTGACGATTGATGATTGATGATTGATGATTGATGATTGATGAGTGATGATTGTTGGTTGGTGATTGATGATTAATGAGTGATGATTGATAACAGATAATTGATGATTGAATATCGATGATTGATGATTAGAAATTGATGTTTGATGATTGATGATGGATGATTTTTTACTGATCATTGATGATTGATGATTATTAATTGATGATTAATGAGTGGTGATTGATGATATATGATTGATGATTGGTGATTGTTGATTGATGATTGATGAGTGACGATTGATGACTGATGTTTGATGATTGGTGAATGATGAGTGATGATTGATGATTGATGCTTGATGATTGATGATTGATGACTGATGACTGATGATTGATAATTGATGATTGATGATTGATGAGTGATGATTGATGATTGATAATTGATGATTAATGAGTGATGATTGATAACTGATAATTGATGATTGAATATTGATTATTGATGGTTTAAAATTGATGTTTGATGATTGACGATGAATGATTGTTGACCGATCATTGATGATTAATAATTGATGATTAATGAGTGGTGATTGATGATATATGATTAATGATTGGTGATTGTTGATTGAAGATTGATGAGTGATGATTGATGACTGATGATTGATGATTGGTGAATAATGATTGATGATTGATAATTGATGATTGATGATTGATGATTAACGATTGATTATTGATGATTGATGATTGATGATTGAAGATTGATGATTGATGATTGATGATTGATGATTGATGATTGATGATTGATGATTGATGGTTGATGATTGATGATTGATGATTGATGATTGTTGATTGATGAGGGATGAGTGATGATTGATGATTGATGATTTATGATTGATGATTGATGAGTGATGATTGATGATTTATGATTGATGATTGATGATTGATGATTGATGATTGATGATTGATGATTGATGATTGATGATTGATGATAGATGATTAATGATTGATGATTGATGATTGATGATTCATGATTGATGATTGATAATTGAAGATTGATGATTGATGATTGATGATCGATGACTGACGTTTGATGATTGATTATTGATGATAATGATTGATGATTGATGATTGATTATTGATGATTGATGATTGATGATTGATGATTGATGATTGATGATTGATGATTGATGATTGATGATTGATGATTGATGATTGATGATTGATGATTGATGATTGATGATTGATGATTGATGATTGATGATTGATGATTGATGATTGATGATTGATGATTGATGATTGTTGATTGATGAGGGATGAGTGATGATTGATGATTGATGATTTATGATTGATGATTGATGAGTGATGATTGATGATTTATGATTGATGATTGATGATTGATGATTGATGATTGATGATTGATGATTGATGATTGATGATTGATGATTGATGATTGACGATAGATGGTTAATGATTGATGATTGATGATTGATGATTCATGATTGATGATTGATAATTGAAGATTGATTATTGATGATTGATGATCGATGACTGACGTTTGATGATTGATTATTGATGATTGATGATTGATGATTGATAATTAGTGATTGATGATTAATGATTGATGATTTATGATTGATGATTGATGATTGATGAGTGATGAATGATAATTGATGATTGATGAGTGATGGTAATGATTAGTGGTTGGTGATTAATGATTGATGATTGATGATAAATGATTGATGATTGATGATTGATGAATGATGATTGATAATTGATGATTAATGAGTGATTATTAAGCATTGACGATTGATGATTGATGATTGATGATTGATGACTGATGATTGATGATTGATGATTGGTGATTGTTGATTGATGATTGATGATTGATGATTAATGAGTGATGATTGATAACTGATAATTGATAATTGAATATTGATGATTGATGATTGAAAATTGATGTTTGATGATTGACGATGGATGATTGTTCACTGATCATTGATGATTGATAATTCATAATTGACATTTAATGAGTGGTGATTGATGACATTTGATTGATGCTTGGTGATTGTTGATTGATGATTGATGATTGATGATTGATGATTGATGAGTGATGATTGTTGATTGGTGATTGATGATTGATATATGATTGATGATTGGTGATTGTTGATTGATGATTGATGAGTGACGATTGATGACTGATTGATGACATTTGATTGATGATTGGTGATTGTTGATTGATGATTGATGATTGATGATTGATGATTGATGATTGATGAGTGATGATTGTTGATTGGTGATTGGTGATTGATGATTGATATATGATTGATGATTGGTGATTGTTGATTGATGATTGATGAGTGACGATTGATGACTGATGTTTGATGATTCGTGAATGATGAGTGATGATTGATGATTGATGCTTGATGATTGATGATTGATGACTGATGACTGATGACTGATGATTGATAATTGATGATTGATGATTGATGAGTGATGATTGATGATTGATAATTGATGATTAATGAGTGATGATTGATAACTGATAATTGATGATTGAATATTGATTATTGATGGTTTAAAATTGATGTTTGATGATTGACGATGAATGATTGTTGACTGATCATTGATGATTAATAATTGATGATTAATGAGTGGTGATTGATGATATATGATTAATGATTGGTGATTGTTGATTGAAGATTGATGAGTGATGATTGATGACTGATGATTGATGATTGGTGAATAATGATTGATGATTGATAATTGATGATTGATGATTGATGATTGATGATTGACGATTGATTATTGATGATTGATGATTGATGATTGAAGATTGATGATTGATGATTGATGATTGATGATTGATGATTGATGATTGATGATTGATGATTGATGATTGATGATTGATGATTGATGATTGATGATTGATGATTGATGATTGATGATTAATGGGTGATGATTGATAACTGATAATTGATGATTGAACATTGATTATTGATGATTGAAGTCTGATGTTTGATGATTGACGATGGATGATTGTTGACTGATCATTGAATATTGATGATTAATAATTGATGATTAATGAGTGGTGATTGATGATATATGATTGATGATTGGTGATTGTTGATTGATGATTGATGAGTGATGAATGATGACTGATGATTGATGATTGGTGAATGATGATTGATGATTGATGATTGATTATTGATGATTGACGATTGATGATTGATGAATGATGATTGATGATTGATGATTGATGACTGATGATTGAAAATTGATGATTGATGACTGATGATTGATGATTGATGATTGATGATTGATGCTTGATGATTTATGATTGATGATTGATTATTGATGATTGATTATTAATGATTGATGCTTGATGACTGATGTTTAATGATTGACGATTGATGATTGATGATTGATGATTGATGATTGATGATTGATGAGTGATGAGTGTTGATTGATGATTGATGATTGATGAGTGATGATTGATGATTGGCGATTGATGATTAATAAGTGATAATTGATAACAGATAATTGATGATTGAATATTGATGATTAATGATTGGAAATTGATGTTTGGTGATTGACGATGGATGATTGTTAACTGATCATTGATGATTGATGATTCATAATTGATGATTAATGAGTGGTGATAGATGATATATGACTGATGATTGATAATTGATGATTGATGACTGATGATTGATGATTGATGATTGATGACTGATGATTGATAATTGATGATTGTTGATTGATTAGTGATGATTGATGATTGATAATTGATGATTAATGAGTGATGATTTATAATTGATAATTGATGATTGATGATTGATGATTGATGATTGATGATTAATGAGTGATGATTGATAACTGATAATTGATGATTGAACATTGATGATTGATGATTGAAATTTGATGTTTGATGATTGACGATGGATGATTGTTGACTGATCATTGATGATTGATGAATAATAATTGATGATTAATTAGTGGTGATTGATGATATATGATTGATGATTGGTGATTGTTGATTGATGATTGATGAGTGATGATTGATGACTGATGATTGAAGATTGATGTTTGATTATTGATGATTGATGATTAATGATTGATGGTTGATGATTGGTGATTGATGATTGATTATTGATGATTGATGATTGATGATTGATGATTGATGATTGATAATTGATGATTGATGATTGATGCTTGATGATTGATGATTGATGACTGATGATTGATGATTGATGATTGATGATTGATTATTGATGATTAATGGGTGATGATTGATAACTGATAATTGATGATTGAACATTGATTATTGATGATTGAAGTCTGATGTTTGATGATTGACGATGGATGATTGTTGACTGATCATTGAATATTGATGATTAATAATTGATGATTAATGAGTGGTGATTGGTGATATATGATTGATGATTGGTGATTGTTGATTGATGATTGATGAGTGATGATTGATGACTGATGATTGATGATTGGTGAATGATGATTGATGATTGATGATTGATGATTGATTATTGATGATTGACGATTGATGATTGATGAATGATGATTGATGATTGATAATTGATGATTGATGACTGATGATTGAAAATTGATGATTGATGACTGATGATTGATGATTGATGATTGATGCTTGATGATTTATGATTGATGATTGATTATTGATGATTGATTATTAATGATTGATGCTTGATGACTGATGTTTAATGATTGACGATTGATGATTGATGATTGATGATTAATGATTGATGATTGATGATTGATGATTAATGATTGATGGTTGATGATTGATGATTGATGATTGATGATTGATGATTTATGATTTATTATTGATGATTGATGATTGATGATTGATGAGTGGTGATTGATGATTGACGATTAATGAGTGATGATTGATAACTGATAATTGATGATTGAATATTGATGATTAATGATTGAAAATTCATTGATGATGATTGACGATGGATGATTGTTGACTGATCATTGATGATTGATGATTAATAATTGATGATTAATGAGTGGTGATTGATGATATATGATTGATGATTGCTGATTGTTGATTGATGATTGATGATTGATGACTGATGATTGATAATTGATGATTGATGACTGATGATTGATGATTGATGATTAATGATTAATGAAAGATGATTGATGATTGATGAATGATGATTGATGATTGATGATTAATGAGTGGTGATTGATGATATATGATTGATGATTGGTGATTGTTGATTGATGATTGATGAGTGATGAATGATGACTGATGATTGATGATTGGTGAATGATGATTGATGATTGATGATTGATGATTGATTATTGATGATTGACGATTGATGATTGATGAATGATGATTGATGATTGATGATTGATGATTGATGATTGATGACTGATGATTGAAAATTGATGATTGATGACTGATGATTGATGATTGATGATTGATGATTGATGATTGATGATTGATGCTTGATGATTTATGATTGATGATTGATTATTGATGATTGATTATTAATGATTGATGCTTGATGACTGATGTTTAATGATTGACGATTGATGATTGATGATTGATGATTGATGATTGGCGATTGATGATTAATAAGTGATAATTGATAACAGATAATTGATGATTGAATATTGATGATTAATGATTGGAAATTGATGTTTGATGATTGACGATGGATGATTGTTAACTGATCATTGATGATTGATGATTCATAATTGATGATTAATGAGTGGTGATATATGATATATGATTGATGATTGATAATTGATGATTGATGACTGATGATTGATGATTGATGATTGATGACTGATGATTGATAATTGATGATTGTTGATTGATGAGTGATGATTGATGATTGATAATTGATGATTAATGAGTGATGATTTATAATTGATAATTGACGGTTGATGATTGATGATTGATGATTGATGATTGATGAGTGATGATTGATGATTGATGATTGATGATTGATGAGTGATGATTGATGATTGGCGATTGATGATTAATAAGTGATAATTGATAACAGATAATTGATGATTGAATATTGATGATTAATGATTGGAAATTGATGTTTGATGATTGACGATGGATGATTGTTAACTGATCATTGATGATTGATGATTCATAATTGATGATTAATGAGTGGTGATAGATGATATATGATTGATGATTGATAATTGATGATTGATGACTGATGATTGATGATTGATGATTGATGACTGATGATTGATAATTGATGATTGTTGATTGATGAGTGATGATTGATGATTGATAATTGATGATTAATGAGTGATGATTTATAATTGATAATTGATGATTGATGATTGATGATTGATGATTAATGAGTGATGATTGATAACTGATAATTGATGACTGATCATTGATGATTGATGAATAATAATTGATGATTAATGAGTGGTGATTGATGATATATGATTGATGATTGGTGATTGTTGATTGATGATTGATGAGTGATGATTGATGACTGATGATTGAAGATTGATGTTTGATTATTGATGATTGATGATTAATGATTGATGGTTGATGATTGGTGATTGATGATTGATTATTGATGATTGATGATTGATGATTGATAATTGATGATTGATGATTGATGCTTGATGATTGATGATTGATGATTGATGACTGATGACTGATGATTGATAATTGATGATTGATGATTGATGAGTGATGATTGATTATTGATAATTGAAGATTAATGAGTGATGATTGATAACTGATAATTGATGATTGAATATTGATTATTGATGGTTTAAAATTGATGTTTGATGATTGACGATGAATGATTGTTGACTGATCATTGATGATTAATAATTGATGATTAATGAGTAGTGATTGATGATATATGATGAATGATTGGTGATTGTTGATTGAAGATTGATGAGTGATGATTGATGACTGATGATTGATGATTGGTGAATAATGATTGATGATTGATAATTGATGATTGATGATTGATGATTGATGATTGACGATTGATTATTGATGATTGATGATTGATGATTGAAGATTGATGATTGATGATTGATGATTGATGATTGATGATTGATGATTGATGATTGATGATTGATGATTGATGATTGATGATTGATGATTGATGATTGATGATTGATGATTGATGATTGATGATTGATGATTAATGGGTGATGATTGATAACTGATAATTGATGATTGAACATTGATTATTGATGATTGAAGTCTGATGTTTGATGATTGACGATGGATGATTGTTGACTGATCATTGAATATTGATGATTAATAATTGATGCTTAATGAGTGGTGATTGGTGATATATGATTGATGATTGGTGATTGTTGATTGATGATTGATGAGTGATGATTGATGACTGATGATTGATGATTGGTGAATGATGATAGATGATTGATGATTGATGATTGATTATTGATGATTGACGATTGATGATTGATGAATGATGATTGATGATTGATAATTGATGATTGATGACTGATGATTGAAAATTGATGATTGATGACTGATGATTGATGATTGATGATTGATGGTTGATGCTTGATGATTTATGATTGATGATTGATTATTGATGATTGATTATTAATGATTGATGCTTGATGACTGATGTTTAATGATTGACGATTGATGATTGATGATTGATGATTAATGATTGATGATTGATGATTGATGATTAATGATTGATGATTGATGATTGATGATTGATGATTGATGATTGATGATTGATGATTGATGATTGATGATTTATGATTTATTATTGATGATTGATGATTGATGATTGATGAGTGGTGATTGATGATTGACGATTAATGAGTGATGATTGATAACTGATAATTGATGATTGAATATTGATGATTAATGATTGAAAATTCATTGATGATGATTGACGATGGATGATTGTTGACTGATCATTGATGATTGATGATTAATAATTGATGATTAATGAGTGGTGATTGATGATTGATGACTGATGATTGATAATTGATGATTGATGACTGATGATTGATGATTGATGATTAATGATTAATGAAAGATGATTGATGATTGATGAATGATGATTGATGATTGATGATTAATGAATCATGGTTAATGATTGATGATTGCTGATTGATGATTTATGATTGAGGATTAATGATTGATGATTGATGATTGATAATTGTTGATTAATGGTTTATGATTGATGATTAATGATTGATTATGTATGATTGATAATTGATGATTGATGATTGATGATTAATGATTGATGAGTGATGATTTATTATTGGTGTGTGAAGATTAATGTGTGATGATTGATAACTGATAATTGATGATTGAACATTGATGATTGAAGATTGAAATTTGATGTTTGATGATTGACGATGGATGATTGTTCACTGATCATTGATGATTGATGATTAATAATTGACAGTTAATGAGTGGTGATTAATGATTGATGATTGATGATTGGTGATTGCTGATTGATGATTGATGAGTGATGATTGATGACTGATGATTGATGATTGGTGAATGATGATTGATGATTGACGATTAATGATTGATGATTGGTAATTGATGATTGATGATTGATGATTCATGACTGATTATTGATAATTGATGATTGATGAGTGATGATTAATGATTGATAATTGATGATTAATGAATGATGATTGATAACTGATAATTGATGATTGAATATTGATTATTGATGATTGAAAATTGATGTTTGATGATTGACGATGGATGACTGTTGACTGATCATTGATGATTGATGATTAATAATTGATGATTGATGAGTTGTGATTCATGATATATGATTGATGATTGGTGATTGTTGATTGATGATTGATGAGTGATGATTGATGACTGATGATTGATGATTGATGATTGATGATTGATAATTAATGATTGATGGTTGATGATTGGTGATTGATGATTGATGATTGATGATTGATGATTGATGATTGATGATTGATGATCGATGATTGATGATTGATGATTGATGATTTTTGATTGATGATTCATGATTGATGATTGATGATTAATCAGTGATAATTGATAACTGATAATTGATGATTTAACATTGATTATTGATGATTGAAATTTGATGTTTGATGATTGACGATGGATGATTGTTGACTGATCATTGATGATTGATGATTAATAATTGATGATTAATGAGTGGTGATTGATGATATATGATTAATGATTGGTGAATGCTGATTGATGATTGATAAGTGATGATTGATGACTGATGATTGATGATTGATGATTGATGATTGATGATAGATGACTGATAATTGATGATTATTGATTGATGATTGAAGATTGATGATTGATGATTGATGAATGATGATTGATGATTGATGATTTATGATTGATGATTGATGATTGATTATTGATGAGTGATGTTTGATGATTGATGATTGATGATTAATGAGTGATGATTGATAACTGATAATTGATGATTGAATATTGATGATTGATGATTGAAAATTAATGTTTGATGATTGATGATGGATGATTGTTGACTGATCATTGATGATTGATGATTAATAATTGATGATTAATGAGTGCTGATTGATGATATATGATTGATGATTGGTGATTGTTGAATGATGATTGATGAGTGATGATTGATGACTGATGATTGATGATTGGTGAATGATGATTGATGATTGATGATTGATGATTGATGATTGATGATTGATAATTGACGATAGATGATTGATGATTGATTATTGATGATTGATGATTGATGATTGATGATTGATGATTGACGATTGATGATTGATGATTGATGATTGATGATTGATGATTGATGATTGATGATTGATGATTAATGATTGATGATTGGTGATTGATGATTGATGAGTGACGATTGATGATTGGTGATTGATTATTAATGAGTGATGATTGCTAACAGATAATTGATGATTGATGATTGGAAATTGATGTTTGATTATTGACGATGGATGATTGTTAACTGATCATTGATGATTGATGATTAATAATTGATGATTAATGAGTGGTGATTGATGATATATGATTGATGATTGGTGATTGTTAATTGATTATTGATGAGTGATGATTGATGACTGATGTTTGATGATTGATGAATGAGGAGTGATGATTGACTATTGATGATTGATGATTGATGTTTGATGATTGATGATTGATAATTGATGATTGATGATTGATTATTGATGATTGATGATTGATGACTGATGATTGATAATTGATGATTGATGATTGATGAGTGATCATTGATGATACATAACTGATGATTAGTGATTGATGATTGATGATTGATAATTGATAATTGATGACTGAATATTGATGATTGATGAACGAAAATTGATGTTTGATGATTGACGATGGATGATTGTTGACTGATCACTGATGATTGATGATTAATAATTGATGATTAATGTGTGGTTATTGATGATATATGATTGATGATTGGTGATTGTTGATTGATGATTGATGAGTGATGATTGATGACTGATGATTGATGATTGGTGAATGATAATTGATGATTGATGATTGATGATTGACGATTAATGATTGATGATTGATGAGTGATGATTGATGATTGATGATTGATGATTGATGATTGATGAGTGATGACTGATGATTGATAATTGATGATTGATGACTGATGATTGATGATTGACGATTGATGATTGTTGATTGATGATTGATGATTGATGATTGATGAATGATAATTGATGATTGATGGTTGATGATTGATGATTAATGATATTTGATGCATTAGTGAGTATTCATCATTGATCATTGATCATTGATCATTGATGATTGGTGATTGATGATTAATTATTGATGATATATGATTGTTGATTGATGATTGATCATTGATCATGGATCATTGATGGTTGGTGATTGATGATTGATTATTGATGATATATAATACTTGATTGATGATTGATGATTGGTGATTGATGACTGTTGATTGATTATTGATGATTGATGATTGGTGATTGATGATTTATGCTTGATGATTGTGAATAGATGATTGATGATTGATGATTAATGAGTGATGATCGATAACTGATAATTGATGATTGAATATTGATGATTGATGATTGAAAATTGATGTTTGATGATTAACGATGGATGATTGTTCACTGATCATTCATGATTGATGATTAATAATTGACGATTAATGAGTGGTGAGTGATGATATATGATTGATGATTGATGATTGATGATTGGTGATTGATGATAGATGATTGATGATTGATGATTGATGATTGATGATTGATGATTGGTGATTGATGATTGATGATTGATGATTGATGATTGATGATTGATGATTGATGATTGATGATTGATGATTGATGATTGATGATTGATGATTGATGATTGATGATTGATGATTGATGATTGATGATTGATGATTGATGATTGATGATTGATGATTGATGATTGATGATTGATGATTGATGATTGATGATTGATGATTGATGATTGATGATTGGTGATTGATGATTGAATATTGATGATTGATGATTGATGATTGATGATTGATGATTGATGGCTGATGATTTAAGAATGATGATCGATCCTTGATGATTGGTGATTGATGAATGATGATTGACGATAGACGATTGATGATTGATGATTGATTTTTGATGATTGATGTCTGATGCTATTTTATTAATAATTGATGATTGATGATTGATGCTTGATGATTGATGATTGATGATTGATGATTGATTATTGATGATTGAAGATTGATGATTGATGATTGATGATCGAAAAATGATGATTGATGATTGATTATTGATGAATTATGATTGATGATTGATGATTGATTATTGATTATTGATGATTGGTGATTTATGATTGATGATAGATTATTGATGATTGATGATTTTTGATTGATGATTGAAACTTGATTCTTTATGATGATGATTGATAATCTACGATTGATGATTGATACATGATGATTGATGATTGCTGATTGATGAGTGATGATTTGTGATTGATGATTGATGATTAATGATTGATTATTGATGATTGATGATTGATAATCGATGATGAATGATTGATGATTGATGACTGATGATTGATGATTGATGATTGATGATTGATGATTGATGATTGATGATTGATGATTGATGATTGATGATTTATGATTGATGATTGAAAATTCATGATTGATGATTGATGAATGATGATTGATCATTGATTATTGATGATTGATGATTGATGATAGGTGAATGATATTTGATGATTGATGATTGGTGATTGAAGATTGATGATTGATGTTTGATGTTTGATGATTGATGATTGATGATTGATGACTGATGATTGATGATTGATGATTGATGATTGATGATCGATGATTGATGATTGATGATTGATGATTGATGATTGATGATTGATGATTGATGATTGATGATTGATGATTGATGATTGATGATTGATGATTGATGATTGATGATTGATGATTGATGATTGATGATTGATGATTGATGATTGATGATTGAGGATTGATGATTGATGACTGATGATTGATGATTGATGATTGATGGTTGATGATTGATGATTGATGGATGATGATATATGATTGATTAGTGATGATCGATGATTGACGATTGATGATTGATGATTGATGATTGATGATTGATGATTTATGATTGATGATTGATGATTGATGAGTGATGATTGATAATTGATGATTGATGATTGATGATTGATGACTGATGATTGATGTTTGATGATTGATAATTGATGATTGATGATAATGATTGGTGATTGATGATTGATGATTGATGATTGATGATTGATGATTGAAGATTGATGATTGATGATTGATGATTGATGATTGATGATTGATGATTGATTTATGATGAGTAATGATTGATGATTGATGGCTAATTATTGAAGAATGATGATCGATCCTTGATGATTGATGATTGATGAATGATGATTGATGATTCATGACAGATGATTGATGATTGATTTTTGCTGATTGATGTCTGATGCTTGTCTATTAATGATTGATGATTGATTATTGATGATTGATGATTTATGATTGATGATTGATGATTGATTATTGATGATTTATGATTGATGATTGATGATTGATGATTGAACATTGATGATTGATGATTGATGATTGGTGATACATGATTGATGATTGATGATTGATGATTGATGATTGATGATTGATGATTGACGATTGATGATTGATGATTGATGATTGATGATTGATGATTGATGATTGATGATTGATGATTGATGATTGATGATTGATGATTGATGATTGATGATTGATCATTGATGATTGATGATTGATGTTTGATGATTGCTGATTGATGATTGATGATTGATGGTTGATGATTGATAAAAATGTTTGATGATTGATTATTGATGATTGATGATTGATAATCGAAGATTGATGAGGGATTAATGATGACTGATTACTACTGATTGGTGATTTTATATTTATGATTGATGATTAATGATCTATGATTGATGATAGATGTTTGATAATCGATGATTTATGATTGATGATTGATGATAGCTGATTGATAATTGATGATAGATAATTGATGATCTTTGATTGATGATTGATGATTGATGATAATTGATTGATGATTGATGATTGAAGACTGATGATTGATGATTGATGAATGATTATTTATGATAAATGATTGATTCTTGATGATTGATGATTGATAATCGATGATTGATGATTGATAATTGATGATTGATGATTGACGATATATGATTGATGCTTGATGGCTGATGATTGATGATTGATGTTTGATGATTAATGATTGATGCCTGATGATTGATGATTGAGGATTGATGATTGATGAGGGATTAATGATCCTTTATGATTGGTGATGGATTATTAATGTTGGCAATTGATGATTGATGATTGTTGTTTGATGATTGATGAGTGATGACTGATGATTGATGATTGATGGTTGATGATTATGATTGATAGTCCATGATCCATGATTGGTGATTTTTGATTGATCCTTTATGATTGATGTTTGATGATTACTGATAAGTTATTGCTGATTGATGATGGATGATTGATGATTGATGATTGATTGTTGATGATTGATCGTTGATGATTGATGATAAATAATTGAAGATTGATGATAAATAATTGATAAACGAAAATTATTTTTTGACGATTAATGAATGATGACTGAATAGAAATGATTGGTGATTAATGAGTGATGATTAATGGCTGACGCCTGATGATTGATGATAATTAATTGATGATTGATTATGAATGGTTAATAATTAATGATTGATGATTGAGGACTGATTACTGATGATTAATGATTGAGAAATGCTGATTGACTATTGATGATTGATAATCGATGACTGATGATTTATGATTGATGATTGATAAATGATGACTGGTGATTGCTGATTGATGATTGATGATTGGTGATTGATGTTTGATGACTACTGTTTAAGTAGTGATGATTGATGATTGATAATCGCTGATTGATGATTGATAATTGATAATTGATAATTGATAATTGATGATTGGTGATTGTTAATTGACAATTGATAACTGATAATTGATGACTGATTAGTGATGACTGATGATTGATGACTGATTATTGATGATTGATGATTGATGATTGATGATTGATAATACATGATTGATGATTGATGATTGATGATTGATGATTGATGATTGATGATTGATGATTTATGTTTGATGGTTGATCATTGTTGATTGATGATCAATGGTTGATGATTTATTATTGATAGTCCATGATCCATGATTGATGATTTTTAATTGATCCTTTATGATTGATGTTTGATGATTTATGATTAGTGATTGCTTATTGATGATGGATGCTTGATGATTGATGATTGATTGTTGATGATTGATCGTTGATGATTGATGATAAATAATTGAAGATTGATGATAAATAATTGATAAACGATAATTATTTTTTGACGATTAATGAATGATGACTGAATAGAAATGATTGGTGATTAATGAGTGATGAATGATCGATAATTGATGATTGATTTGTGATGATTGATGATTGAAGATTGCTGAGTGATGATTGATGATTAATGATTAATTATTAAAGAATGACTGATGATTGATGATTGATGAGAGATGATTCATGATTTATGATTGATGATTGATGATTGCTGATTGATGATTGATGATTGATGATTGATGATTGATGATTGATATTGATGATTGATGATTGATGATTGATGATTGATTATTGAATATTGATGATTGATGATTGATGATTGATGATTGATGATTGATGGCAGATGATTTAAGAATGATGATCGATCCTTGATGATTGGTAATTGATGAATGATGATTGTCAATAGACGATTGATGATTGATGATTGATTTTTGATGATTGATAATCGATGATTGATGATTGATGAGTGATGATTAATAAATGATGACTGATGATTGATGATGATATACTGATGGTCTATAATTGATGATTGATGATTCATTATTGATAATTGAGAAATGATGATTGATAGTTGCTTATCGCTGATTGATGATTGGTGATTGATGATTAATCAGTGATGAGTGATGAGTGATGAGTGATGATTGAAGATTGAAGATTGATTATTGATGATTGATGATTGGTGATTGATGATTCATGCTTGATGATTGTGAATAGATGATTGATGATTGATGATTAATGAGTGATGATCGATAACTGATAATTGATGATTGAATATTGATGATTGATGATTGAAAATTGATGTTTGATGATTGACGATGGATGATTGTTCACTGATCATTCATGATTGATGATTAATAATTGACGATTAATGAGTGGTGAGTGATGATATATGATTGATGATTAATGATTGATGATTGGTGATTGATGATAGATGATTGATGATTGATGATTGATGATTGATGATTGATGATTGATGATTGATGATTGATGATTGATGATTGATGATTGATGATTGATGATTGATGATTGATGATTGATGATTGATGATTGATGATTGATGATTGATGATTGATGATTGATGATTGATGATTGATGATTGATGATTGATGATTGATGATTGATGATTGATGATTGATGATTGATGATTGATGATTGATGATTGATGATTGATGATTGATGATTGATGATTGATGATTGATGATTGATGAATCATAAGTGATGATCGATGATTGTTCATTGGTCATTGATCATTATTGATTTGTGATTGATGATTGATTATTGATGATTGATGATTGAATCTTAAATATTGATGACTGATGATTGATGATTTTATATTGATCATTGATGATTGATGGTTAATAATTGATGACTAAGTATTGATGATTGATGATTTATGATTGATGAATGATGATTGTTGATTGATGATTAATGAGCAATGATTAATGATTGATGATTGATGATTGATGATTGGTGATTGATGATTGATGATTGATGATTGATGATTGATTATTGATGATTGATGATTGATGATTGATGATTGATGATTGATGATTGATGAATGATGAGTGATGATTGATAATTAATGATTGATTATTAATGATTGACGATTTATGATTGATGATTGTTGTTTGATGATTGATGATTGATGATTGATGATTGATGATTGATGAGTGATGATTGATTATTGATGATTCATGAGTGATGATCGATGATTGTTCATTGGTCATTGATCATCGATGATTGGTGATTGATGATTGATTATTGATGATTGATGATTGAATATTGATGATTGATGATTGATGATTGATGATTGATGATTGATGATTGATGATTGATGATTGATGATTGATGATTTTTGATTGATCATTCATGATTGATGACTAAAAGTTGATGATTAAGTAGTGATGATTGATGATATATGATTGATGAATGATGATTGTTGATTGATGGTTTATGAGTGAAAATTGATGATTGAAGATTGATGATTGATGATTGATGATTGATGATTGATAAGTGATGATTGATGATTGATGATTGATGATTGAAGATTGATGGTTGATGATTGATGATTGATGATTGATGATTGATGATTGATGATTAATGATTGATGATTAATGAATGATGAGTGATGATTGATAATTAATGATTGACGATTAATGATTGACGATTTATGATTGATGATTGTTAATTGATGATTGATGATTGATGATTGATGATTGATAATTGATGAATGATGAATGAGAATTGACGATTGGTGATTGATGATTGATGACTGATGATTGATGATTGATGAATAATGATTGATGATTTATGATTGATGATTGATGATTAATGATTGATGATTGATGATTGATGATTGATGATTGATGATTGATGATTGATGATTGATGATTGATGATTGATGATTGATGATTGATGATTGATGATCAATGATTGATGATTGATGCTTGATGATTGATGATTGATGATCGATGATTGATGATTGATGATTCATGATTCATGATTCATGATTCATGAGTGTTGATTGATGTTTGATGATTGATGATAGACGATGGATGATTGTTGATTGATGACTAATGATTGATGATTGAAGATTGATCATTGATGAGTGATGATTGATGATTGATGATTGAAAATTGATAATTAATGATTGATGATTAATCAGTGATGAGTGATGAGTGATGATTGAAGATTGATGAGTGATGATTGATGATTGATAATTGATGATAGATGATTGATGATTGATGATTGATGACTGATGATTGATAACTGATAATTGATGTTTGATTATTGATGAGTGATGATTGAAGATTGATGCTTGACGATCGATGATTGATGATTTATGATTGATGATTCATGATTGATGATTGACGATTGATGATTGGTGATTTATGATTGATGTGTGATGATTGATGATTGATGATTGATCATTGATAATTGATGAGTGATGATTGATGATTGATGATGTATGATTGATGATTGGTGATTGTTGATTGAGAACTTATTATTGATGATTGATGATTGATTACTGATGATTGATGATTGATGATTTGTGATTGATGATTGATGATTGATGATTGATGATTGATGATTAGTGATTGATGATTGATAATTGATGATTGATGATTGATGATTAATGATTGATGATTGATGATTGATGATTGATGATTGATGATTGATGATTGATGGTTGATGATTGATGATTGATGATAGATAATTGATGATTGATGGTCGATGATTGATGATTGAACATTTATGATTGATATCTGATGATTGACGATTGATGATTGATGAGTGATCATTGATCATTTGGGGTTGATGATTAATGATATATGATTGATGATTGATGATTGATGATAGATGACTGATGTTTGATGATAGACGAGCGACGATTGTTGATTGGTAATTGATGGTTGATAATAGATGATTAATGAGTGATGATTGATGAGTAATGACCGATGATTGAATATTGATGATTGATTAGTGATGATTGATAACTGATAATTGATGCTTGGTGATTGATGATTAATGATTGTTGATTGATAATTGATGATAAACAATGGATGATTGTTGATTTATGATTGATGATTGATGATTGATGATTGATGACTGGTGATTGATGATTGATGGTTGATAATTGGTGATTGATGATTGATGATTGATGACTGATGATTGACGATTGATGATTGAAGAGTGATGATTGATTAAAAATAATTGATGATTGATGATTAATGATTGATGATTAGTGATTGATGGATGATGATTGATGATTGATGGTTGATAATTGATGGTTGATGATTGATGATTGATGATTGATGATTGATGATTGATGATTGATGATTGATGATTGATGATTGATGATTGATGATTGATGATTGATGATTGATGTTTGATTAGTGATGATTAATAACTGATATTTGATGATTGATGATTGGTGATTGAAGATTGAATATTGACGATGGATGATTGATGATTGATGATTGATGATTAATGTTCGATGATTGATAATTGATATTTGATTACTAGTGATTCATAACTGATAATTGATGACTGATTATTGATGACTGATGATTGGTGATTGAAGAGTGATGATTGACGATGGATGATTTATGATTGATGATTGATGACTGATGTTTGATGATTGATGGTGTATGATTGATGATTGATAATTGATGATAGACGATGGATGATTGTTGATTGATGAACAATGATTGATGATTGAAGACTGATGTTTGATAAGTGATGATTGATGATTGATAATTGCTGATTGATGATTGATGAGTGATGAGTGATGAGTGATGAGTGATGTGTGATGATTGAAGATTGATGAGTGATGATTGATGATTGATGATTGATTAGTGATGATCGATAACTGGTAATTGATGATTGATGATTGGTGATTGATGATTAATGATTGATGATTGAAGATTGATGATTAACGATGGATGATTGTTGATTGATGATTGATGATTGATGATTGATGATTGATGATTAATGATTGATGATTGATGATTGATGATTGATGATTGATGATTGATGATTGATGAGTGATGATTGATTATTGTTGATTCATGAGTGATGATCGATGATTGTTCATTGGTCATTGATCATTGATAACTGGTGATTGATGATTGATTATTGATGATTGATGATTGAATATTGATGATTGATGATTGATGATTGATGATTGATGATTGATGATTGATGATTGATGATTGATGATTTTTGATTGATCATTGATGATTGATGACTAATAGTTGATGATTAAGTAGTGATGATTGATGATATATGATTGATGAATGATGATTGTTGATTGATGGTTTATGAGTGACGATTGATGATTGAAGATTGATGATTGATGATTGATGATTGATGATTGATGATTGATGATTGATGATTGATGATTGATAAGTGATGATTGATGATTGATGATTGATGATTGATGATTGAAGATTGATGGTTGATGATTGATGATTGATGATTGATGATTAATGATTGATGATTGATGAATGATGAGTGATGATTGATAATTAATGATTGACGTAATGATTGACGATTTATGATTGATGATTGTTAATTGATGATTGATGATTGATGATTGATGATTGATATATGATGAATGATGAATGATAATTGATGATTGATGATTGATGATTGATGACTGATGATTGATGATTGATGATTGATGATTGATGATTTATGATTTATGATTGATGATTGATGATTGATGATTGATGATTGATGATTGATGATTGATGATTGATGATTGATGATTGATGATTGATGATTGATGATTGATGATCAATGATTGATGATTGATGCTTGATGCTTGATGATTGATGATTGATGATCGACGATTGATGATTGATGATTCATGATTCATGATTCATGAGTGTTGATTGATGTTTGATGATTGATGATAGACGATGGATGATTGTTGATTGAAGACTAATGATTGATTATTGAAGATTGATCATTGATGAGTGATGATTGATGATTGATTATTGAAAATTGATGATTAATGATCGATGATTAATGAGTGATGAGTGATGAGTGATGATTGAAGATTGATGAGTGATGATTTATGATTGATAATTGATGATAGATGTTTGATGATTGATGATTGATGACTGATGATTGATAACTGATAATTGATGTTTGATTATTGATGAGTAATGATTGAAGATTGATGCTTGACGATCGACGATTGATGATTTATGATTGATGATTCATGATTGATGATTAATGATTGATGATTGGTGATTTATGATTATGTGTGATGATTGATGATTGATCATTGATGATTGATGAGTGATGATTGATGATTGATGATGTATGATTGCTGATTGGTGATTATTGATTGAGAACTTATTATTGATGATTGATGATTGATTATTGATGATTGATGATTGATGTTTTGTGATTGATGATTGATGATTGATGATTGATGATTGATGGTTGATGATTGATGATTGATGATAGAGAATTGATGATTGATGGTCGATGATTGCTGATTGAACATTTATGATTGATATCTGATGATTAACGATTGATGATTGATGAGTGATCATTGATGATTTGTGGTTGATGATTAATGATAGATGATTGATGATTGATGATTGATGATAGATGACTGATGTTTGATGATAGACGAGCGACGATTGTTGATTGGTAATTGATGGTTGATAATAGATGATTAATGAGTGATGATTGATGAGTAATGACCGATGATTGAATATTGATGATTGATTAGTGATGATTGATAACTGACAATTGATGCTTGGTGATTGATGATTAATGATTGTTGATTGATAATTGATAATAAACAATGGATGATTGTTGATTTATGATTGATAATTGTTGATTGATGACTGGTGATTGATGATTGATGGTTGATAATTGGTGATTGATGATTGATGATTGATGATTGATGACTGATGATTGACGATTGATGATTGATGATTGAAGAGTGATGATTGATTAAAAATTATTGATGATTGATGATTAATGATTGATGATTAGTGATTGATGGTTGATGATTGATGATTGATGGTTGATAATTGATGGTTGATGATTGATGATTGATGATTGATGATTGATGATTACTGTTCGATTATTGATGATTGAAGATTGATGAGTGATGAGTGATGAGTGATAATAGAAGATTGATGAGTGATGATTGATGATTGATGATTGATTAGTGATGGTTGATAACTGATAATTGAAGATTGATGATTGATGATTGGTGTTTGATGATTAATGATTGATGATTGAAGATTGATGATTAACGATGGATAATTGTTGATTGATTATTGATGATTGATGATTCATGATTCATGATTGATGATTAGTGATTGATGGTTCGATGATTGATGATTGATGATTGATAATTGATAATTGATGATTGATGATTGATGATTGATGATTGATGATTGATGATTAATGTTCGATGATTGATGATCGACGATTGTTGTTTTAAGATTGATGATTGACGATGGATGATTGATAATTTATGATTCATGATTGATTAGTGATGATTGATAACTGATAATTGATGATTGATGGTAGGTGATTGAAGATTGATGATTGACGATGGATGATTGATGATTGATGATTGATGACTGATGATTGATGATTAATGTTCGATGATTGACGATTGGTGTTTTAAGATTGATGATTGACGATGGATGATTGATAATTTATGATTGATGATTGATGATTGATTAGTGATGATTAATAACTGATAATTGATGATTGGTGATTGAAGATTGATGATTGACGATGGATGATTGATGATTGATGATTAATGTTCGATGATTGATAATTGATATTTGATTACTAGTGATTCATAACTGATAATTGATGACTGATTACTGATGACTGATGATTGGTGATTGAAGAGTGATGATTGACGATGGATGATTTATGATTGATGATTGATGGTGTATGATTGATGATTGATAATTTATGATAGACGATGGATGATTGTTGATTGATGAACAATGATTGATGATTGATAACTGATGATTGATAAGTGATGATTGATGATTGATAGTTGCTGATTGATGATTGATGAGTGATGAGTGATGATTGAAGATTAATGAGTGATGATTGATGATTGATGATTGATTAGTGATGATAAGTGATTGATGGTTGATGATTGATGAATGATGATTGATAATTGATGAATGATGATATATGATTGATGATTGATGATTGATGATTGATGATTGAGGATTGATGATTAATGTTCCCTGATTGATGATTGACGATTGTTGTTTTAAGATTGATGATTGACGATGGATGATTGATAATTTATGATTGATGATTGTTGGTTGATTCGTGATGATTGATGATTGATGATTGGTGACTGACGGTTGATGACTGATGATTGATGATTGATAATTGATGATTGATGATTGATGATTCATGATTGATGATTGATGGATGATGAATGATGATTGATGATTGATCATTGATGATTGAAGATTGACCATTGATCATTGATGATTGGTGATTGATGATTGATGACTCATGATTGATGATCGATGATCGATGATTGATGATTGATGACTGATGACTGATGGTTGAGAATCGATGATTGATGAGTGGTGACTGATGATTGATGATTGCTGATTGCTGATTGATGATTTATTAGTGATGATTGAAGATTGATGATTGATGATTGATGATTGATGATTGATGATTGATGATTGATGATTGATGATTGATGATTGATGATTGATGATTGATGATTGATGATTGATCATTGATCATTGATCATTGATCATTCGTGATTGATGATTGATCATCGATCATTGATGATTGGTGATTGATAATTAAAGATTGATGATTGATTATTGATGATTGATGATTGATGATTGATGATTGATGATTGATGATTGAATGTTGATGATTGATGATTGAATATTGATGATTGATGATTGATGATTGATGATTGATGGTTGATGATTGATGATTGATGATTGATTATTGATGATTGATGACTGATGATAGATGATTGATGATTGATGATTGATGATTGATTAGTGATGACTGATAATTGATTATTGTCGATTGATGACTGATTCTTGATGATTCATGATCGACCAATGATGATTGATAATTGATAATTGATGATTGATAATTGATGCATGATTATTGATGGTTGATGATTGATTATATATGATCGGTGATTTAACATAAATGAATGATTAGGAATGGTTGGTGACTGACTATTGACGATTGATGATTGATGTTCAATTATTGATGATAGATGATAGATAATTTATGATTAATGATTGATAATTGATGATTGAATATTGATGATTGATGATTGCTGATTGATGATTGATGATTGCTGATTGATCTTTGATTATTGATGATTGATGATCAATGATTGAAGATTGATGATTGATGAGTGATGGTTGATGATTGATGATTGATGATTGATGATTGATAATTGATGAATGATGTTTGATGATTGATGATTGATGATTTTAATTGCTGATTGATGATTGATGATTAATGATAGATGATTGATGATTGATAGTAGACGATTGATGATTGAATATCGATTATTGATGATTGATAATTGGTGATTTGTGATTGAAAATTGATGACTGCTGATTGATGATTGGTGATTGATGATTGATGATTGATAAATGATAATTGACGATTGATGACTGATTCTGGATGATTGATAATTGATCAGTGATGATTGATATATGATCATTGATAATTGGTGATTGATGATTGATCATTGATGCATGATGATTGATGGTTGATGATTGATCATCGATGATTGAAGATTGATGATATATGATCGATGAGTGATGATAAATGAATGATAAATGATGGTTGATGACTGACTAGTGACGATTGATTATTGATGTTCGATGATTGATGAATGATAATGGAAGATTTATGATTGATGATTGATGATTGTTAATTGATGATTGATAATATATGCTTGATGATTGATGGTTGATGATTGATGGTGGATGATTGTTGATTGATGTTTGATGCTTGATGATTGATGTTCGATGATTGGTGATTGATGACTGATTATTGATGATTAATTATTGATGCCGGATTATTGATGGTTGATTATTGATATATGGGGCTTGAGGATTGATAATTGTTGAATTAAGACACACTATTGATGGTTTATGAACAGGTGTTGATGCTCGATGCCTGATGACTGATGATTGGTGATTGATGATTGACTATTGACGATTGATGATTGATGTTCAATGATTGATGATAGATAATTTATGATTAATGATTGATGATTGATGAGTGATGATTTAATTTTGATGGTTGATGATTGATGATTGCTGATTGATCACTGATTATTGATGATTGATGATTAATGATTGAAGATTGATGATTGATGATTGATGATTGATGATTGAGAATTGATGATTGATGATTGATGATTGATGATCGATGATTGATGATTGATTGTTGATGATTAATAACTGATGAATGATGTATGAAAATTGGTGATTGCTGAAAGATGATTATTTATTGATGATTGATAATTGATATTTGACGATTGATGATTGATGACTAATGTTTGATGATTGATGATTGACTAATTATAACTGTTGACTGATGACTGATGATTGATGAGTTATGATTGTTGATTGATGATTTGTGATTGATGATTAATGATTATTGATTGAAAATCGATTATTGATGATTGATGAATGATATTTAATGATTGCTGACTGATGATTGATGATTGATTATTGATGATTGCTGGTTGATGATAAATGATTGATGATAAATGATTGGTAAATGATGATTGAAGATTGATGATTGATGCTAGATGATTGATAATTGATAATTGAAAACTGATACATGATAATTTATGATTGATTATTGATAAATGATAATTGATAATTGATAATTGATAGTTGATTATTGATAATTGATAGTTGATATTTGATTATTGATAATTGATAATCGATAACACTGCGTGAAAAAAAAAATTTCAATAACATTGATTTAAATAGCTGATCCCTATCAATTCGGGCCTGCTGATCACGAATATTTGATTAATTTCTTGTAACATGTACCATTTCAAAGTTATGATAAATTTTACTACCATAAATGAAATAAGACAGTGTAAAAGTTTAAAATCATATATAAACATGTTTAGTCCCCTGTATTTTGAATTTAAATACAAAAATAGTAGTACTATATACTTGTACATATATTGTGAACAAGAATAATCCAGGTTCAAGCATGTTAAAAAATGAGCCACATGTTAAGAAAGAAAATTACAATAAACTACTTTTTTCTTTTGTGGATTTTTAAATCCTTTTGAATAACAACCCAACAGTAATCTGCTGACATTTTAGCATCCAAACGCAGGGGGAATGCTGGTTATCAGGACCGTTCTTGAAAGCTAGTATTCTTTGGGGAGTGCGGCCCCCACGTACCCAAGCAAATTGAGGACATCACGGAATATGACCCTGAACCAATTGTGGACTACGATTCGACTGATTAACCAAAAATTGATGCTTTGGGCTGGCGGATATGATGTTTTGGACCTAGTTGCGTCGCACGGTAGCACCGAGGTGACACTCGAGTGCGAACGGCTCCAATCTAACGATCATACCGTCTCCGTCCCGGTAAAACCTTGGCAGGCCTCGGAGTACTTTCGAACCTTGCACCATTGAGTTGGTGGTGTAGGTTCAGTTGAGACGAACTCCCGATTAGCGCCGGTCTGGCCCTGAGCACCTGTCCACATAAGGGCTGGAGCCAACCCTCGCATGGGCTCCCTGCTTAGCAAAGATAACCATGGGACCAATAAGGCAACTACACACACGAGTGGATATAGCGGCTCTGAGGGGGGACCCATAAGAAATGATAACAAACAAATTATACACAAAAGAAAATATGTCAGAACAGAAACATTCGAAAACGGATGGACGAAAAGTATTAAATCTGGTACAACTAGAGATTTTAACAGCATTTGGGCGCAGCAAGAAAACCATTTGCACACCAGAGCGACCAAAACAAGAAGAACAGAGCCTCTTGCAACCTGGAAGAGACGAGCACACGGTGGAGAAATGCGAAACGGTTGAGAAACCTATGATTGTTGCCATCACAACCAAAGCAACTGAAGAACGGGACACAAATAAAGAAATCCCTACACGTCAGACACGGAGCACTTCGATGATCATGGATCGTGCAGAAGAAGAGCGGCTATACCGTAAAGCAGAAAGGGTTATTAAACGCATCACTGCCACATGCAACGCACAAACGAACCTTAGCAAAGAGGTTAAAAACGGAGTTCTGGAGTTGGAAGACCTCCTAACCCGAATAGGTCATTATAGACGCAGGTGGCTAAAGGCAGAGGAAGAGCAACAGGCTAATATATTCGACAGGCCAGTAGCCGTTCCGATTTCTACTGCCACCAAAAGGTTGGCCTGCAGTCCAATCAAACGGGATCGGGATAAACGGAGGAAGGACGAGGACAGGACGCCGAACGATCAAATTGCGATTGAGGAGGGTTTTCAGACGGCACTATCTAAAGCTGCCGAAAAGGCAGCTAAAAAAGTGGCCCTGAAGTCCAAAATCGATAAACATCCGCAGGAACGAAAATGCAGTGGATCATCGCAGATAACCCAGGAAACTAAAATTAAGAAACGTCGAAACCCCATTGGGCAGGCACTGCTGGTTAAACCCACCGACGGTAGATCCTATGCAGATGTTCTGCGAGAAATCAAGGGAGCGGTAAAACCCGAAGACATACAAACTGCAACAAAAGCTTTACGGCCAATTCGCTCGGGGGATTTACTTGTTGAGTTCGGATCAGATGCAAACAATAAAGACGCGTTCCGTGACGCAGTCAAAAGAGTCCTTGGAGAGAAGGCAACTGTAGCCTCACTCGAGCCTAAGGAAACACTGAAAATTAGAGACATTGACTGCGTTACGGATCTGCCCGAAATAGAAGACGCCTTAAAACGCGACTTCCCCGTACTAGGCGAGACGAAAGTCAAGCTGGCCAAACCGAACAACAGGGGTCAACGCATGGCCATAATTGACCTCACAGAGAGGGAGGCACAACAGCTTCTGAAGCAGGGCAAAATAAGAATAGGGTGGGTTATTTGTCGGATACGGCGAAGGGCCATTCCCCTTCGGTGTTTCAAGTGCCTCGGATACGGTCATACCGCACAGACATGTAATGGAACTGACCGAAGCTCCGCGTGCTACAATTGCGGTAAGACAGGGCATAAAAAGAAGGAATACACAGACGAGTCACACTGTGTTCTTTGCCAGGAGTATAACCCGAGACCAGATGATTTGAAACATATCCCAGGCACAGGGAAGTGTCGGGTCTTCCAAGAAGCCCTAACCAAGGCAAAAGCGCTTCTGCAATGATTCGTATACTCCAAATCAATCTACATCGAAGTATCATCACCCAAGACCTACTGGAACAGTTCACGAGAGACAGGCAAGCTGACTTACTACTGCTGAGCGAGCAACATCACACCAGAAACTCATCAACATGGTATCCTGACGAATCCGGTACAGCCGCCATCTGGGTTCGGAACAGTGCACACCTACAGGTGCAGGATCGGGGACGAGGAAATGGTTTTGTTTGGGTTCGGTGTTCGGGAACTACACTCTTCAGTGCATATCTAACTCCGAACGAATCGTTGTCATCCTTTCAACTTAAGCTCAATGCTTTGGAGGACACTGTTTCGAGTATTGAGGGCCATGTTCTCGTCGGAGGGGACTTCAATGCAAAGGGAATCGAGTGGGGCATACCCCAGTCAGACACTCGGGGCAAACGGACCGTGGAAATGGCAGCACGAACTGGGCTCGTCGTATTGAACACAGGCCACACCCCAACTTTCCGTCGATGGGGTTGCGTCGGCACCATACCTGATGTGACATTCGCCTCGGAGTGCGTAGCACAATCAGTTAAAAATTGGAGAGTGCTAGAGGATTACTTGGCCAGTGATCACCAGTACATAGCTCTGGAGATCCATCACGATGCTTCCCGAAGACCACGCGCTTGTTCTTCTGCGCTCCGGTGGAATACTGAGAAATCGGATATTGAGAAGTTTGTTGAAGTGCTTATGGCGCGATCATCGCTGTTGGAAGCAACGCTAGAGGACGGAGAACCCGTGGCAAGAGATGTTGTTAACTCAACTATGAGAATCATTACATCCGCCTGCAGGTCTTCAATGTCCCAACAAAGACCCCGGCACAGCAAGCATCCAGTATACTGGTTGAACGAAGGGAGTGTCACAAACTACGACGCAGGACACAGCGAGCTCGAACCCGGGAAGAGGCATGTATCCGATTAGCTGCTTACAAGTCATCTAGAAAATGTCTCCGTACACTTATCAATAGCAGCAAGGCCAGCCGCTGGCAAAACCTGGCAGACGACGTGAACAGAGACCAATGGGGCTACAAAATAGTAATGCGGAAGCTCGGTGTCAAAAGGTCACCTCACTCATACGAGGCAGAAAAGATGGACGAAATCGTGCGGGCTCTCTTCCCCATCCATCCCGCCATCGTTGAAGGCGTTCACTATGAAACACCACTGGAAATTCCATTTTTCACGAAGATGGAATTGGAGAAAGCAGTGTTGTCTATGAAGGCCAGAAAGGCTCCAGGACCAGATGGGATTCCAGCAGAGGTGCTACAAATGGTCTTCCACTTTTCCCCTGACCTACTCCTCCGCATTTTGAACGCATGCCTGCGCGAAGGGCTGTTTCCGGAGTGCTGGAAGGTGGCGAGACTTGTGCTCATTACGAAGGGAAAAGTGGATCCCGAGTCGCCAGCTGTATACCGCCCTCTGTGTATGCTTGACACGGTCGGAAAAGTTTTTGAAAAACTTATCAGGGGAAGACTCACTGACGTGATTCGTATTGCCGGGGATCTCTCTCCACGGCAGTATGGCTTCAGAGCAGGCCGCTCCACCATCGATGCAATTGGAGAAGTAGTGAGCGCGGTCCAACGTGCGGAGTCTCACAGTATTTCCACACGACGGGTCGTCCTGCTGGTTACTCTGGATGTCCGAAATCCATTTAACAGAGCTAGATGGGTGGATATTCTGGAAGCGCTAGATGGGTAGATATCCTGGAAGCGCTAGAAAATTGTTTTCAAGTACCAGTGTACCTGATGCGGATTCTCAGGAACTATTTGAAGGACCGCAGCCTATTTTACGACTCGAAGGAGGGTAGGCGAAGTACAAATCTTACTTTAGGTGTCGCTCAGGGCTCTATCCTTGGCCCGGACCTGTGGAACGTCTCCTACGATGGACTCCTGCAGCTAGAACTGCCGGAAGAGTCACGTTTGATCGGCTATGCGGATGATGTCGCGGCGCTGGTCGCTGGACGCACAGTAGACCATGCGCAGCTTAGACTCAATACGTTAATGCGGAGGGTAATGGACTGGATGACCGCTCACGGATTCAAGCTGGTACTGGAAAAAACCGAAGTGGTCATCCTAACGAAGAAGAGAATCCCCAGAATACGGGCTATCAGTATAGGAGACGAGCTGGTCGAATCGAAATCAGCAGTAAAGTACCTGGGCGTCCTGATAGATTCGAAGATGAGTTTTTCCCAACAAATCAGGGCAGTAGCTGACAAGGCTGCAGCGCGTGTGACGGCACTCACTCGATTAATGGCCAACATAGGGGGGCCCACCACATCAAGGAGACGGCTCTTAATGAGCGTTGTGCAGTCACTTCTACTCTATGGATCAGAACTGTGGGGCGACGCTCTCAGCAAGGAGTTACACCGGAAGCGGTTGGCACAGGTGCAGAGACAAGGAGCATTGCGAATCGCATGCGCATACCCAACGGTCTCCGGGGCGGCAGTGCTGGTAATCGCAGGGTGATACCCGTCACCCTCCTTGCGAGAGAGCGCAGAAGTATTTACCTGCGCAGAGGCGAAGATCGAAGAGAAGAGATCACCAAGGAAGAGAGACGTCGCTCTCTCAGCGATTGGCAACAGTCCTGGGAGCAAGAAACAAGGGGAAGGTGGACTGCATGTCTGATCCCTGACCTGAGGCAGTGGTTCAGTCGAGTGCATGGTGAGACCGATTTCTACTTGACCCAGCTCTTAAGCGGGCACGGTTGTTTTCGGTCCTACCTGTACAAAATTGACAGAGCACGGTCTCCTAACTGTGTGTTTTGTGTAGGAGAGTTGGATAACGCGTTACACATTCTTCTACTGCAAAAGGTGGAGCCAGCAGCGAGGGGTCCTACTCAGCGAAATCGGAGAGCTCTGTCCGGAAACTATCGTCGGAGTAATGCTGGAAACAGTTGACAATTGGAATCGCGTGGCGCAATATGCTCGGGCAGTGCTTACATTAAAAAAAGATTTATTGGAGCGCTTGGAGGCATCGGGGATGGATGGATCTCTTTTGTAGCACTTCCTTCCTCTCCTGTCCTTCCCGTTAGAGAAGAGATACCCATAATGCGAAGGCGCCTCTAGGCGTAGGAACACGAGGCCTAGCCCGAAGTAATGTGTCAAACGGTTCCAGGCTAGGTTCTCAGGTTGACAGGGGAGGTGTTTAGTGGGTAGTCCAAATGCATTTTGCGTCTAGTAAAGAAAGTCACTAAAGAAGTCACTAGTAAAGAAAACAATAGTATTTTGTAAACCCTCCCTGCAGTCCAAGTAATATGGCAACAACTTTCAAATCAGCACAAACTTTCCAGTTATATTCTTTTTAGTTAGTTAAATCTAAGATTAGTTGCATGTTTTCATAAGATTCTTTTAAAACAACTGAGTATGCAATAGATATAGAAGGATATAGATTACCATTATGAAGTAATACAGCTTTTAAACTTGTTTTTGAACCATCAATAAGAAGTCTCCATTAGTTTTTGTCATAAGGTATTCCAAGTTCTTCCATTGATTCACTGATATTGTTACAGAAGCAAAGTGACTCGGTGTTTGTAAAAAAGTTGGATAAATGTCTGTTTCTTTTCCTCGACATACATATTTTCGTGTTGGGAGCTAACAAGTGCCATTCTTTTGATCTAGATCCTAATATTTCAGCTTTTCTAATAGGCAAATCCAAAATCCGAATCAAATCGTTCAACTCGTGCTGTTCAATTAAATGTGCTCGCTGCAGGGAGCTATTGGTAGGTATATACTCCGATATTTGTCTATTTAGCTCAACTTCTTTTCGTTATTACTTAAAATATCTGATTTTTCATGTGCGGTGTTTGATGCTAATGGAACTGGATACTTGTTACTGTGAGGAATTGGTTTAGACACTGATGCTACATCTGGATACTTTATTTTACTCTTGATTTTTTTCGATATTCCTTTAGTAATAGTCAAGCAAAAATAACAATCATCGTGATGATTTACTTGTTCTCGCCAAATCATTGGTACGGCAAAAGACATAGATACGGGTTTTCCATTAAACCAATCATTTAATACAACATAACACGAAATGCAGAAAAGTTTTGGGGTCCACTTTTTGTCTTACACCACTGAATAGCCAAAATAACGCAAGTACGCTAGCTTCACCTTGTTAGTTGGAACTCTTCCTTGAGATTTAATAATATAATTCCCACAAACATAACAAAATGTATTTAGATGGTATATGCATTTACGACACAAACTTTTCTCCATGGCTATTAAAAAATTTAAGGAATTTTTTAAACAAAATTATATAAGAAACGTCAAACACTTAAAATGGTATGAGAAACACCAAAACTTGAGATTTACAATTAAATAACATTGTGTATTTGCTTCGGTGGCACCACGGTTACAACAGTACTAATAAAATCCAAGTAAAACCGCCAAATTGCGTTTCCTTCGTACTGGTCACTCAAATGTATAATCGTATTATTATTGAGGGTACATGAAAATAATCAAGATACCGTAACTAAGAAATGAAACGTGTTAGATATCTACTTCATGAGGCAATTTTATTTTTATTTTTAAATTCAAAATACAGGTGACTAAACATGTTTATATTTGATTTCAAACTTTTACGCTGTATTATTTCATTTATGGAAGTAATCTTTATCATAACTTTGAAATGGCACGCGCTACAAGAAATTCAATCATATATTCGTGTTCGGCAGGCCCGAATTGATAGGGATCAGCTATTTAAATCAATTTTATTGAAACAAAATTTTTTTTTCACACAGTGTAATTGATGATTGATTATTGATGATTGATGATTGCTAATCGATGATTGATGATTGAAGATCGATGATTGATGATTGATGATTGCTGATCGATGATTGATGATTGAAGATCGATGATTGATGAGTGATCATTAATGATTGATAATTGATGATTGATAACATATGATTGATTATTGATGACTGATGATTGATTATTGATGATTGATGATTGATGATTGATGATGGATGATTGATGATTGATGATTGATGATTGATGATTGGTGATTGATGATTGATGATTGATGATTGATGATTGACGATTGATGATTGATGATTGATGATTGATGATTGATGATTGATGATTGATGATTGACGATTGATGATTGATGATTGATGATTGATGATTGATGATTGATGATTGAAGATTGATGATTTATGACTGATAAGGGATGATTGATGATTGATGATTGAGATTGACGATTGATGATTGATTATTGATGATTGATATTTGATGATTGGCGATTGATGATTAATGATTGATGATTTTTGGTTGAAGATTAATGATTGAAGAGTGATGATAAATGTTTGATGAATGATGGTTGATAATTGATGATTGCGAATCGATGACTGATGATTGATGATTTATGATTTATGATTGATGATTGATGATGGATGATTGATGATTGATGATTGATGATTGATGATTGATGATTGATGATTGATGATTGACGATTGATGATTGATGATTGATGATTGATGATTGATGATTGATGGTTGATGATTGATGATTGATGATTGATGATTGATGAGTGATGATTGATGATTGATGATTGATGATTGATGATTGATGATTGATGATTGATGATTGATGATTGACGATTGATGATTGATGATTGATGATTGATGATTGATGATTGATGTTTGATGATTGGTGATTCATGATTGATGATTGATTATGGATGATTGATGATTGAAGATTGATGATTGATGATTGATGATTGAAGAGTGATAAGTGATGATTGAAGATTGATAAGTGATGATTGGTGATTGATGAGTGATGATTGCTGATTGATGATTGATTATTGTTTTTTGAGGATTAATGATTGATGATTGAAGATTGATGACTGATGATTGATGATTGAGAATGGATGATTTATGATTGATGATTGATCATTGATGATTGTTGATTGAAGATTGATGATTTATGACTGATAAGGGATGATTGATGATTGATAATTGAGATTGACGATTGATGATTGATTATTGATGGTTGATATTTGATGATTGGCGATTGATGATTAATGATTGATGATTTTTGGTTGAAGATTAATGATTGAAGAGTGATGATAAATGTTTGATGAATGATGGTTGGTGATTGATGATTGCAAATCGATGACTGATGATTGATGATTTATGATTTATGATTGATGATTGATGATGGATGATTGATGATTGATGATTGATGATTGATGATTGATGATTGATGATTGATGATTGATGATTGATGATTGATGATTGATGATTGATGATTGATGATTGATGATTGATGATTGATGATTGATGATTGACGATTGATGATTGATGATTGATGATTGATGATTGATGATTGATGATTGATGATTGATGATTGATGATTGATGATTGATGATTGATGATTGATGATTGATGATTGATGATTGATGATTGATGATTGATGATTGATGATTGATGATTGATGGTTAATGATTGATGATTGAAGATTGATGATTGATGATTGATGATTGATGATTGATGGGTGATGATTGATGATTGATGATTGATGATTGACGATTGATGATTGATGATTGATGATTGATGATTGATGATTGATGATTGATGATTGATTATTGATGACTGATGATTGATGATTGATGATTGCTGATTGATGATGGATGATTGATGATTGATGATTGGTGATTGATGATTGATGATTGATGATTGATGATTGACGATTGATGACTGATGATTGATGATTGATGATTGATGATTGACGATTGACGATTGATGATTGTTGATTGATGATTGATGATTGATGATTGATGATTGATAATTGATGATTGATGATTGATGATTGATGATTGATGATTGATGATTGATGATTGATGATTGATGATTGATGATTAATGTTTGATGATTGAGGATTGATGATTGATGATTGAAGATCGATGATTTATGACTGATAAGGGATGATTGATGATTGATGATTGAGATTGACGATTGATGATTGATTATTGATGATTGATATTTGATGATTGGCGATTGATGATTAATGATTGATGATTTCTGGTTGAAGATTAATGATTGAAGAGTGATGATAAATGTTTGATGAATGATGGTTGATGATTGATGATTGCAAATCGATGACTGATGATTGATGATTTATGATTTATGATTTATGATTGATGATTGATGATGGATGATTGATGATTGATGATTGATGATTGATGATTGATGATTGATGATTGATGATTGATGATTGACGATTGATGATTGATGATTGATGATTGATGATTGATGATTGATGATTGATGATTGATGGTTGATGATTGATGATTGATGATTGATGATTGATGATTGATGAGTGATGATTGATGATTGATGATTGATGATTGATGATTGATGATTGATGATTGATGATTGATGATTGATGATTGATGATTGATGATTGATGATTGATGATTGACGATTGATGATTGATGATTGATGATTGATGATTGATGATTGATGATTGATGTTTGATGATTGGTGATTGATGATTGATGATTGATTATGGATGATTGTTGGTTGAAGATTGATTAGTGAAGAGTGATAAATGATGATTGAAGATTGATAAGTGATGATTGGTGATTGATGAGCGATGATTGCTGATTGATGATTGATGATTGATTTTTGAAGATTAATGATTGATGATTGAAGATTAATGATTGATGATTGAGAATGGATAATTTATGATTGATGATTGATCATTGGCGATTGATGATTGATGATTGATGATTGATGATTGATGATTGATGATTGATGATTGATGATTGATGATTGATGATTGATGATTGATGATTCACGATTGATGATTGATGATTGATGGTTGATGATTGATGATTGATGATTGATGATTGATGACTGATGATTGAAGATTGATGATTTATGACTGATAATTGATGATGGATGATTGATGATTGAGATTGACGATTGATGATTGATTATTGATGATTGATATTTGATGATTGGCGATTGATGATTAATGATTAATGATTTTCGGTTGAAGATTAATGATTGAAGAGTGATGATAAATGTTTGATGAATGATGGTTGATGATTGATGATTGCAAATCGATGACTGATGATTGATGATTTATGATTGATGATTGATGATGGATGATTTATGATTGATGATTGATGATTGATGAGTGATGATTGATGATTGATGATTGATGATTGATGATTGATGATTGACGATTGATGATTGATGATTGATGATTGTTGATTTATGATTGAAGATTGATGACTGATGATTGGTGATTGATGACTGATGATTGATGATTGATGATTGATGGTTAATGATTGATGATTGATGATTGATGATTGATGATTGATGATTGATGATTGATGAGTGATGATTGATGATTGATGATTGATGATTGGTGATTGATGATTGATGATTGATGATTGATGATTGATGATTGATGATTGATGATTGATGATTGATGATTGATGATTGACGATTGATGATTGATGATTGATGATTGATGATTGATGTTTGATGATTGGTGATTGATGATTGATGATTGGTTATGGATGATTGATGATTGAAGATTGATGATTGATGATTGATGATTGAAGAGTGATAAGTGATGATTGATGATTGATAAGTGCTGATTGGTGATTGATGAGTGATGATTGATGATTGATGATTGATGATTGATGATTGATTTTTGAGGATTAATGATTGATGATTGAAGATTAATGATTGATGATTGATGATTGACGATTGATAATCGATGATTGATGATTGATGATTGATGCTTGATGATTGACGATTGATGATTGATGATTGATGATTGATGATTGATTATTGATGATTGATGATTGATGATTGATGATTGAAGATTGATGATTTATGACTGATAAGGGATGATTGATGATTGATGATTGATGATTGAGATTGACGATTGATGATTGAATATTGATGATTGATATTTGATGATTGGCGATTGATGATAAATGATTGATGATTTTTGGTTGAAGATTAATGATTAAAGAGTGAAGACAAATGTTTGAAGAATGATATTTGATGATTGATGATTGCAAATCGATGACTGATGATTGATGATTTATGCTTTATAATTGATGATTGATGATTGATGATTGATGATTGATGATTGATGATTGATGATTGACGATTGATGATTGATGATTGATGATTGTTGATTTATGATTGAAGATTGATGATTGGTGATTGATGATTGATGATTGATGATTGATGATTGATGCTTGATGATTGATGATTGATGAGTGATGATTGATGATTGATGATTGATGATTGGTGATTGATGATTGATGATTGATGATTGATGATTGATGATTGATGATTGATGATTGATGATTGATGATTGATGATTGATGATTGATGATTGATGATTGATGATTGATGATTGATGATTGATGATTGATGATTGATGATTGATGATTGATGATTGATGACTGATGATTGATGATTGATGATTGATGATTGATGATTGATGATTGATGATTGACGATTGATGATTGATGATTGATGAATGACGATTGATTATTGATAATTGATGATTGATGATTGAAGATTGATGATTGATGATTGATGATTGATGATTGATGATTGATGATTGAGGATTGATGATTGATGATTGATGATTGATGATTGATGATTGATGATTTATGATTGATGATTGATCATTGATGATTGATGATTTAAGATTGATGATTTATGAATGATGAGAGATGATTGATGATTGAAATTGACGATTGATGATTGATGATTTATGATTGATGAGAGATTATTGATGATCGATGATTGAGATTGGCGATTGATGTTTGATTTTGATGATTGATATTTGTTAATTGGCGATTGATGATTAATGATTGATGATTTTTGGTTGAAGATCAATGATTGAAGAGTGATGATAAATGGTTCATGAATGATGGTTCATGATTGATGATACAGGATTCATGATTGATGATTGATTATTGATGATTGATGATTGATGATTGATGATTGACGATTGATGATTGACGATTGTTGATTGATGATTGATGATTGATGATTGATGATTGAAGATTTATGATAGATGAGGGATGATTGATGATTGAGATTGACGATTGATGATTGATTATTGATTATTGATATTTGATTATTGGCGATTGATTATTAATGATTGATGATTTTTGGTTAAAGATTAATTATTGAAGAGTGATGATAAATGTTTGATGAATGATGGTTGATAATTGATGATTGATGATTGCTAATCGATGATTGATGATTTATGATTTATGATTGATGATTGATGATTGATGATTGATGATTGATGATTGATGGTTGATGCTTGATGATTGATGTTCGCTAATCGATGATTAATGATTGATAATTGATGATTGATGATATACGATTTATGAATGATGATTAATGATTGATGATTGATGATCGATGATTGATGATTGATGTTCGATTATTGATGATTGATGATTGATTATTGATGATTGATGATTGATAATTGATAATCGATAATTGATGATTGATGATTGACAAATGATGATTGATGATTGATGATTGATTATTGCTGATTTATGATTGATGATTGAAGATTGAGCATTGATGATTGGCGACTTAAAATTGAGGAATGATGGCTTATAATTGATGATTGATAATTGATGATTGATGATTAATGATCGTTCATTGATGTATGATGATTGATTATTGATTATTGATGATTGGTGATTGATAATCGATGATTGATGATTGAAAAATTATGTTGATTGATGATTTATGATTGATTATTGCAGAATTATGATTGATGGTTGATGATTGATTATTGATGATTGGTCATTTATGATTGATGATTGATTATTGATGATTGATATTGATAATCGATGATTGATGATTGAAAATTCATGATTGATGTAGGATGATTGATGATTTATGCTTTATGATAGATTATTGATGATTGATGATTGATAATCGATTATTGATGATTGATGATTGATGATAGATGATTGATGATTGATGATTGATGATTGATGATTGATGATTGATGATTGATGATTGATGATTGATGATTGATGATTGATGATTGATGATTGATGATTGATGATTGATGATTGATGATTGATGATTGATGATTGATGATTGATGATTGATGATTCATGATTCATGATTGATGATTGATGATTGATGGCTGATGGTTTAAGGATGATGATCGATCCTTGATGATTGATGATTGATGAATGATGATTGACGATAGATGATTGATGATTGATTTTTGATGGTTGAAGTCTGATGCTTGTTTATTAATGATTGATGATTGATGATTGAATATTTATGATTGATGATTGATGGCTGATGATTCAAGATTGATAATCGATCCTTGATGATTGATGATTTATGAATGATGATTGATGATAGATGATTGATGATTGATTTTTGATTATTGATCCCTGATGCTTGTTTATTAATGATTGATGATTGATGATTGATGATTGATGATTGATGATTGATGATTGATGATTGATGATTGATGATTGATGACTGATGATTGATTCTGGATAATTGATGATTGATGATTGATGAATGATGATCAATAAATGATGACTGATGATTGTTCATGATATATTGATGGTTGGTTATTGATGATTGATGATTTATGATTAATGATTTATAAATGATGATTGATGATTGCTAATTTATGATTGATGATTGGTGATTGGTGATTGATGATTGATGATTGTTGATTGATGATTGATGATTGATGAGTGATGATTGATGACTGATGACTGATGATTGATGATTGGTGAATGATGATTGATGATTGATGATTGATGGTTGATGATTGACGATTGATAATCGATTATTGTTGAATGATGATTCGTGATTGACGATTGATGATTAATGATTGATGATTGATGATTGATGATTGATAATTGATGATTGATGATTGATGATTGATGATTGATGATTGATGATTGATGATTAATGATTGATGATTGATGATTGATAATTGATGATTGATGATTGAAGATTTATGATTGATGATTGGCTATTGATGATTGATGATTGATAATCGATTATTGATGAATGATGATTGATGATTTATGATTGATGATTGATAATTGATGATTGATGAGTGATGATCGATTATTGATGATCTGTTATTGATGACCAGTGATTCCTGATTGATAATGGGTGATTGATAATTGATGGTAGATGATTAATATTTCATGATTGATGATAAATAAGTGTTAGTTGATAATTATTTTTTGACGATTCGTGAAGGATGACTGAAATGCGATGATTGATGTTCAATGAATGACGATTAATGAATGATGGTCATTGATTGATGATTGATGATTGATGACTGATGATTGATGACTGAACATTGATGATTGATGATTGACGATTGATGATTGATGATTGATGATTGATGATTAATGACTGACTATCGATGATTAATGATTGACAATTCATGATAGATTATTGAGGATTGATATTGATGATTGATGATTGGTGATTGATGATTTATATTGATGATTGATGATTGGTGATTGATGATTGATGGCTGATGATTTGAGAATGATGATCGATCCTTGATGATTGATGATTGATGAACTATGATTGATGATAGATGATAGATGATTGATGATTGATGATTGATTTTTGATGATTGGTGTCTGATGCTTGTTTATTAATGATTGATGATTGATGATTGATGATTGATGAGTGATGATTAATGATTGATGATTGATGATTGATGATTGATGATTGATGATTGAAGATTGCTGATTGATGATTGATGATTGATAAGTGATGATTGATGATTGTAGAGTGATGATTGATAATCGATGATTCATGATTGAAAAATGATGATTGCTGATTGATAATTGATTTTTGAGGATTGATGATTGATGATTGAAGATTGATGATTTATGATTGAAGATTGATGATTGACTATTGATGATTGATGATTGACAATTGATGATTGTTGATTGATGATGAATGATCGATAATTGATGATTGATTTGTGATGATTGATGATTGAAGATTGCTGAGTGATGATTGATGATTAATGATTAATTATTGAAGAATGACTGATGATTGATGATTGATGATAGATGATTCATGATTGATGATTGATGATTGATTATTGATGATTGCTGATTGATGATTGATGATTGATGAATGAACATTGATATTGATGATTGATGATTGATGATTGAATATTGATGATTGATGAAAGATGATTGTAATTGATGATTGATGATTGATGATTGATGATTGATGGCTGATGATTTAAGAATGATAATCGATCCTTGATGATAGGTGATTGATGAATGATGATTGACAATAGACGATTGATGATTGATGATTGATTATTGATGAATTATGATTGATTATTGATGAGTGATTATTGATGATTGGTAATGTATGATTGATGATTGATTATTTATGATTGATAATCGATGATTGATGATTGATGAGTGATGATTAATAAGTGATGTCTGATGATTGATGATGATATACTGATGGTCTATTATTGATGATTGATGATTCTTTATTGATACTTGATATATGATGATTGATAATTGCTTATCGCTGATTGATGATTGGTGATTGATGATTGATAATTGGCTATTGATGATTGATGATTGATAATCGATTATTGATGAATGATGATTGATGATTTATGATTGATGATTGATAATTGATGATTGATGATTGATGATCGATTATTGATGATCTGTTGTTGATGATTAGTGATTCCTGATTGATAATGGGTGATTGATAATTGATGGTAGATGAATAATATTTCATGATTGATGATAAATAAGTGTTAGTTGATAATTAATTTTTGACGATTCGTGAAGGATGACTGAAAAGCGATGATTGATGATCAATGAATGACGATTAATGAATGATGGTCATTGATTGATGATTGATGATTGGTGACTGATGATTGATGACTGAACATCGATGATTGATGATTGATGATTGATGATTGATGATTGATGATTGATGATTGATGATTGATGATTGATGATTAATGATTGACTATCGATGATTGATGATTGACAATTCATGATAGATTATTGATGATTGATATTGATGATTGATGATTGGTGATTGATGATTGATGATTGATGAATGATAATCGATGATTGATGATTGAAAAATGATGATTGCTGATTGATAATTGATTTTTGAGGATTAATGATTGATGATTAGTGATTGAAGGTTGAAGATTGATGATTGATGATTGATGATTTATGATTGAAGATTGATGATTTATGATTGATGATTGATGATTGACTATTGATGATTGATGATTGACAATTGATGATTGTTGATTGATGATGAATGATCGATAATTGATGATTGATTTGTGATGATTGAAGATTGCTGAGTGATGATTGATGATTAATGATTAATTATTAAAGAATGACTGGTGATTGATGATTGATGATAGATGATTCATGATTGATGATTGATGATTGATGATTGCTGATTGATGATTGGTGATAGATGATTGATGATTGATATTGATGATTGATGATTGATGATTGAATATTGATGATTGATGATTGATGATTGATGATTGATGGTAGATGATTTAAGAATGATGATCGATCCTTGATGATTGGTGATTGATGAATGATGATTGTCAATAGACGATTGATGATTGATGATTGATTTTTGATGATTGATAATCGATGATTGATGATTGATGAGTGATGATTAATAAATGATGACTGATGATTGATGATGATATACTGGTGGTCTATAATTGATAATTGATGATGAATTATTGATAATTGATAAATGATGATTGATAATTGCTTATCGCTGATTGATGATTGGTGATTGATGATTGATGATTAATGATTGATGATTGATGATTGGTGATTGATAATTGATGATTGATGATTGATGATTTATGATTGATGATTGGCTATTGATGATTGATGATTGATAATCGATTATTGATGAATGATGATTGGTGATTGATGATTGATGATTAATGATTGATGATTGATGATTGATGATTGATAATTGATGATTGATGATTGATGATTGATGATTGATGATTGAAGATTGCTGATTTATGATTGATGATTGATGATTGACTATTGATGATTGATGATTGACAATTGATGATTGTTGATTGATGATGAATGATCGATAATTGATGATTGATTTGTGATGATTGATGATTGAAGATTGCTGAGTGATGATTGATGATTAATGATTAATTATTAAAGAATGACTGATGATTGATGATTGATGATAGATGATTCATGATTGATGATTGATGATTGATGATTGATGATTGCTGATTGATGATTGATGATTGATGATTGATATTGATGATTGATGATTGATGATTGAATATTGATGATTGATGATTGATGATTGATGATTGATGATTGATGATTGATGGCTGATGATTTAAGAATGATGATCGATCCTTGATGATTGGTGATTGATGAATGATGATTGTCAATAGACGATTGATGATTGATGATTGATTTTTGATGATTGATAATCGATGATTGATGATTGATGAGTGATGATTAATAAATGATGACTGATGATTGATGATGATATACTGATGGTCTATAATTGATTATTGATGATTCATTATTGATAATTGATAAATGATGATTGATAATTGCTTATCGCTGATTGATGATTGGTGATTGATGATTGATGATTAATGATTGATGATTGATGATTGATGATTGATGATTGATAATTGATGATTGATGATTGATGATTTATGATTGATGATTGGCTATTGATGATTGATGATTGATAATCGATTATTGATGAATGATGATTGATGATTGATGATTTATGATTGATAATTGATGATTGATGATCGATTATTGATGATCTGTTGTTGATGATTAATTATTCCTGATTGATAATGGGTGATTGATAATTGATGGTAGATGATTAATATTTCATGATTGATGATAAATAAGTGTTAGTTGATAATTATTTTTTGACGATTCGTGAAGGATGACTGAAAAGCGATGATTGATGATCAATGAATGACAATTAATGAATGATGGTCATTGATTGATGATTGATGATTGATGACTGATTATTGATGACTGATGATTGATGACTGAACATTGATGATTGATGATTGATGATTGATGATTGATGATTGATGATTGATGATTGATGATTGATGATTGATGATTGATGATTAATGATTGACTATCGATGATTGATGATTGACAATTCATGATAGATTATTGATGATTGATATTGATGATTGATGATTGGTGATTGATGATTGATGATTGATGAATGATAATCGATGATTGATGATTGAAAAATGATGATTGCTGATTGATAATTGATTTTTGAGGATTAATGATTGATGATTAGTGATTGAAGGTTGAAGATTGATGATTGATGATTGATGATTTATGATTGAAGATTGATGATTTATGATTGATGATTGATGATTGACTATTGATGATTGACAATTGATGATTGTTGATTGATGATGAATGATCGATAATTGATGATTGATTTGTGATGATTGATGTTTGCTGAGTGATGATTGATGATTAATGATTAATGATTAAAGAATGACTGATGATTGATGATTGATGATAGATGATTGAAGATTTATGATTTATGATTGATGATTGATGATTGACTATCGATGATTGATGATTGACAATTCATGATAGATTTTTGATGATTGATGATTGATATTGATGATTGATGATTGATGATTGATGATTGATGGCTGATGATTTGTGAATGATGATCGATCCTTGATGATTGATGATTGATGAACTATGATTGATGATAGATGATTGATGATTGATGATTGATTTTTGATGATTGGTGTCTGATGCTTGTTTATTAATGATTGATGATTGATGATTGATGATTGATGATTGAAGATTGATGATTGATGATTGTCGATTGATGATTGCTGATTGATGATTGATGATTGATAAGTGATGATTGATGATTGATGAGTGATGATTGATAATCGATGATTGATGATTGAAAAATGATGATTGCTGATTGATAATTGATTTTTGAGGATTAATGATTGATGATTAGTGATTGAAGGTTGAAGATTGATGATTGATGATTGATTATTGAAGATTGATGATTTATGATTGATGATTGATGATTTACTATTGATGATTGATGATTGACAATTGATGATTGTTGATTCATGATGAATGATCGATAATTGATGATTGATTTGTGATGATTGATGATTGAAGATTGCTGAGTGATGATTGATGATTAATGATTAATTATTGAAGAATGACTGATGATTGATGATTGATGATAGATGATTCATGATTGATGATTGATGCTTGCTGATTGATGATTGATGATTGATATTGATGATCGATGATTGATGATTGATGATTGATGATTGATGATTGATGATTGAATATTGATGATTGATGATTGATGATTGATGATTGATGATTGATGATTGATGATTGATGATTGATGATTGATGGCTGCTGATTTAAGAATGATGATCGATCCTTGATGATTGGTGATTGATGAATGATGATTGACATTAGACGATTGATGATTGATGATTGATTTTTGATGATTGATGTCTGATGCTATTTTATTAATAATTAATGATTGATGATTGATGATTGATGATTGATGATTGATGATGAATGATTGTAATTGATGATCAATTTGTGATGATTGATGATTGAAGATTGATGAGTGATGATTGATGCTTAATGATTACTTACTGAAGAATGACTGATGATTGATGATTGCTGATTGATGATTGATGATTGATGATTGATGATTGATATTGATGATTGATGATTGTTAATTGATGATCGATGGCTGATGATTTAAGAATGATGCTCGACCCTTGATGATTGATGAATGATGATTGATGATTGATTTTTGTTGATTGATGTCTGATGCTTGTTTATTAATAATTGATGATTGATGATTTTTGATTGATTCTGGATAATTGATGATTGTTGATTGATGACTGATGATTCATGATTGATGATTGATGAGTGATGATCAATAAATGATGACTGGTGATGGATGATGATATATTGATGGTGATTATTGATGATTGATGATTTATGATTGATGATTGATAATTGATAACCGATGTTTGATGATTGATACATGAATATTGATGATTGCTGATTGCTGATTGATGTTTGATGATTGATGATTGATAAATGATGATTGATGATTGATGATTGGTGATTGATGAAATATGATTGATGATTGATTATTGATGATTTATTATTGATTATTGATGATTGGCGATTGATAATCGATGATTGATGATTGATGATTGATAACTGATGATTGATGATTGATGATAAATGACTGATGATATATGATTGATGATTGATTATTGATGATTGATGATCGATTATTGATGATTTATGATTGATGATTTTAGTTTAGTGATTGCTGATTGATGATGGATGATAGATGATTGATGATTGATGGTTGATGATTAATATTTGATGATTGATGATTAATAATTGATAATTGATAATTATTTTTTGACGATTCATGAATGATGACTGAAAAGCGATGATTGATAACTAATGATTGATGACTAATGAATGATGGTCATTGATTGATGATTGATGATTGATGATTGATGATTGATAATTGATGATTGATGATTGATAACTGATGATTGATGATTGATAATCGATTATTGATGATTTATGATTGATGATTGAAAAATGATGATTGATGATCGATTATTGATGATTTTTGCTTGATGATTTATGATTAGTGATTTCTGATTGATGATGGGTGATTGATGATTGATGGTAGATAGTTAATATTTCACGATTGTTGATAAATAACTGTAAGTTGATAATTATTTTTTGACGATTCATGAAGGATGACTGAAAAGCGATGATTGATGATCAATGAATGATGATTAACGAATGATGGTTATTGATTGATGATTGATGACTGATGATTGATGACTGAACATTGATGATTGATGATTGATGTTTGATGATTGATGATTGATGATTGATGATTGAGTATCGATGATTGATGATTGATAATTGATGATAGATTATTGATGATTGATGATTGATATTGATGATTGATGATGGGAGATTGATGATTGATTGCTGATGATTTGAGAATGATGATCGATCCTTGTTGATTGATGATTGATGAGCTATGATTGATGATAGATGAATTATGATTGATGATTGTTTTTAGATGATTGGTGTCTGATGCTTGTTTATTAATGATTGATGATTGATGATTGATGATTGATGATTGGTGATTGATGATTGATGATTGATGATTGATGATTGATGATTGATGATTGATGATTGATGATTGATGATTGATGATTGATGATTGATGATTGATGATTGATGATTGATGATTGATGATTGATGATTGATGATTGATGATTGATGATTGATGATTGATGATTGATGATTGATGATTGATGATTGATGATTGATGATTGATGATTGATGATTGATGATTGATGATTGATGATTGATGATTGATGATTGATTTATGATGAGTGATGATTGATGATTGATGGCTAATTATTGTAGAATGATGATCGATCCTTGATTATTGATGAATGATGATTGATGATTGATGACAGATGATTGATGATTGATTTTTGCTGATTGATGTCTGATGCTTGTCTATTAATGATTGATGATTGATTATTGATGATTGATGATTTATGATTGATGATTGATGATTGATTATTGATGATTTATGATTGATGATTGATGATTGATGATTGAACATTGATGATTGATGATTGATGATTGATGATTGATGATTGATGATTGATGATTGATGATTGATGATTGATGATTGATGATTGATGATTGATGATTGATGATTGATGATTGATGATTGACGATTGATGATTGATGATTGATGATTGATGATTGATGATTGATGATTGATGATTGATGATTGATGATTGATGATTGATGATTGATGATTGATGATTGATGATTGATCATTGATGATTGATGATTGACGTCTGATGATTGCTGATTGATGATTGATGATTGATGGTTGATGATTGAAAAAAATGTTTGATGATTGATTATTGATGATTTATGATTGATAATCGAAGATTGATGAGGGATTAATGATGATTGATTACTACTGATTGGTGATTTTTTATTTATGATTGATGATTAATGATCGATGATTGATGATAGATGATTGATAATCGATGATTTATGATTGATGATTGATGATAGCTGATTGATAATTGATGATAGATAATTGATGATCTTTGATTGATGATTGATGATTGATGATTGATGATAATTGATTGATGATTGATGATTGAAGACTGATGATTGATGAATGATTATTGATGATAAATGATTGATGATTGATGATTGATGATTGATGATTGATTATTGATGATTGAAGATTGATGATTGATGATTGATGATCCAAAAATGATGATTGATGATTACTTATTGATGAATTATGATTGATGATTGATTATTGATGATTGGTGATTTATGATTGATGATAGATTCTTGATGATTGATGATTTTTGATTGATGATTGAAACTTAATTCTCTATGATGATGATTGATAATCTACGATTGATGATTGTTGATTGATATATCATGATTGATGATTGCTGATTGATGATTGATGATTTGTGATTGATGATTGATGATTAATGATTGATTAATGATGATTGATGATTGATAATCGATGATGAATGATTGATGATTGATGATTGATGATTGATGATTGATGATTGATGATTGATGATTGATGATTGATGATTGATGATTTATGATTGATGATTGATGATTGAAAATTCATGATTGATGATTGATGAATGATGATTGATAATTGATGATTGATGATTGATGATTGATGATAGGTGAATGATGATTGATGACTGATGATTGGTGATTGAAGATTGATGATTGATGTTTGATGATGGATGATTGATGATTGATGATTGATGATTTATGGTTGATGGTTGATCATTGTTGATTGATGATCAATGGTTGATGATTTATTATTGATGGTCCATGATCCATGATTGATGATTTTTAATTGATCCTTGATGATTGATGTTTGATGATTTATGATTAGTTATTGCTGATTGATGATGGATGCTTGATGATTGATGATTTGTGATAGATGATTGGTGATTGATGATTGATGATTGATAATCAATGACTGAAGATTGATGATTTATGATTGATAAATGATGATTGATGATTGATGATTGTTGATTGATGATTGATGAATTATAATTGATGAGTGATGAATGATGATTGATGATTGAGATTGATGATTGATAATTGATTATTGATGATTGATATTTGATGATTGATGATTGATTATTGTTGAGTTATGATTAATGATTGATGATTGTTGGTTAAAGATTAATGATTGAAGAATGATGATAAATGATTGATGAATGATGGTTGATGATTGATGATTGATGTCTGATGTTTGTTTATAAATGATTGATGATTAAGGATTAATGATTGATGATTGATGATTTATGATTGATAATTGATGACTAAGTATTGATTATTGATGATTGATTTTTGATGATTGAATATTGATTATTGTTCAGTTATGATTAATGATTGATGATTGTCGGTTAAAGATTAATGATTGAAGAGTGATGATTAATGGCTGACCACTTATGATTGATGACGAATTCTTGATGATTGATTTTTAATGGTTGATTATTAATGATTGATAATTGAGGAGTGATGACTGATGATTGATGTTTGATGATTCCTGATTGATTATTGATGATTGATGATTGGTAATCGATGATTGAAGATTGATGATTGATGATTGATAAATCATGATTGATAATCGATGATTGATGATTGGTGATTGGTAATTGACGATTGAGGATTGATTATAATGTTTGATGATTGGAGATTGATGATTGATGATTGATGATTGATAATTGATGATTGATGATTGATGATTGATGAGTGATGATCAATAAATGATGACTGATTTTTGATGATGATTGATTAATGATTAATTTTTCATGATTGATGAATAATGATTGATGATTGATAATTGATGATTGATGATTGCTTATTGATGATTGGGTATTGATTATTGATGATTCATGATTGAGAATCGATGATTGATGATTCATGATTAATGATTGATAAATGATGATTGATGATTGACTATTGATAATCGGTGATAGATGATTGCTGTTTTATGATTGATGACTGACGATTGGTGATTGATGATTGATTCTTGATGATTGATGATTGATAATCGATGATTGATGATTGATAATTGATGATTGATGATTGACGATATATGATTGATGCTTGATGGCTGATGATTGATGATTGATGTTTGATGATTAATGATTGATGCCTGATGATTGATGATTGAGGATTGATGATTGATGAGGGATTAATGATCCTTTATGATTGGTGATGGATTATTAATGTTGGCAATTGATGATTGATGATTGTTGTTTGATGATTGATGAGTGATGACTGATGACTGATGATTGATGATTGATGGTTGATGATTATGATTGATAGTCCATGATCCATGATTGATGATTTTTGATTGATCCTTTATGATTGATGTTTGATGATTACTGATTAGTTATTGCTGATTGATGATGGATGATTGATGATTGATGATTGATTGTTGATGATTGATCGTTGATGATTGATGATAAATAATTGAAGATTGATGATAAATAATTGATAAACGATAATTATTTTTTGACGATTAATGAATGATGACTCAATAGAAATGATTGGTGATTAATGAGTGATGATTAATGGCTGACGCCTGATGATTGATGATAATTAATTGATGATAGATTATGAATGGTTAATTATTAATGATTGATGATTGAGGACTGATTACTGATGATTAATGATTGAGAAATGCTGATTGACTATTGATGATTGATAATCGATGACTGATGATTTATGATTGATGATTGATAAATGATGACTGGTGATTGCTGATTGATGATTGATGATTGGTGATTGATGTTTGATGACTACTGTTTAAGTAGTGATGATTGATGATTGATAATCGCTGATTGATGATTGATAATTGATAATTGATAATTGACAATTGATGATTGGTGATTGTTAATTGACAATTGATAACTGATAATTGATGACTGATTAGTGATGACTGATGATTGATGACTGATTATTGATGATTGATGATTGATGATTGATGATTGATGATTGATGATTGATAATAGATGATTGATGATTGATGATTGATGATTGATGATTGATAATTGATGATTGATGATTGATGATTGATGATTGATGATTGATGATTGATGATTGATGATTTATGGTTGATGGTTGATCATTGTTGATTGATGATCAATGGTAGATGATTTATTATTGATAGTCCATGATCCATGATTGATGATTTTTAATTGATCCTTTATGATTGATGTTTGATGATTTATGATTAGTGATTGCTTATTGATGATGGATGCTTGATGATTGATGATTGATTGTTGATGATTGATCGTTGATGATTGATGATAAATAATTGAAGATTGATGATAAATAATTGATAAACGATAATTATTTTTTGACGATTAATGAATGATGACTGAATAGAAATGATTGGTGATTAATGAGTGATGAATGATCGATAATTGATGATTGATTTGTGATGATTGATGATTGAAGATTGCTGAGTGATGATTGATGATTAATGATTAATTATTAAAGAATGACTGATGATTGATGATTGATGATAGATGATTCGTGATTGATGATTGATGATTGATGATTGCTGATTGATGATTGATGATTGATGATTGATGATTGATGATTGATATTGACGATTGATGATTGATGATTGATGATTAATGATTGATGATTGAATATTGATGATTGATGATTGATGATTGATGATTGATGATTGATGATTGATGGCAGATGAATTGAGAATGATGATCGATCCTTGATGATTGGTGATTGATGAATGATGATTGTTAATAGACGATTGATGATTGATGATTGATTTTTGATGATTGATAATCGATGATTGATGATTGATGATTGATGAGTGATGATAAATAAATGATGACTGATGATTGATGATGATATACTGATGGTCTGTAATTGATGATTGATGATTCATTATTGATAATTGAGAAATGATGATTGATAATTGCTTATCGCTGATTGATGATTGGTGATTGATGATTCATGATGAATGATCGATAATTGATGATTGATTTGTGATGATTGATGATTGAAGATTGCTGAGTGATGATTGATGATTAATGATTAATTATTGAAGAATGACTGATGATTGATGATTGATGATAGATGTTTCATGATTGATGATTGATGATTGCTGATTGATGATTGATGATTGATGATTGATGATTGATATTGATGATTGATGATTGATGATTGAATATTGATGATTGATGATTGATGATTGATATTGATGATTGATGATTGATGATTGATGATTGATGATTGATGATTGATGATTGATGTTTGATGATTGATGGCTGATGATTTAAGAATGATGATCGATCCTTGATGATTGGTGATTGATGAATGATGATTGTCAATAGACGATTGATGATTGATTTTTGATGATTGATAATCGATGATTGATGATTGATGAGTGATGATTGTTGATTGATGATGAATGATCGATAATTGATGATTGATTTGTGATGATTGATGATTGAAGATTGCTGAGTGATGATTGATGATTAATGATTAATTATTAAAGAATGACTGATGATTGATGATTGATGATAGATGATTCATGATTGATGATTGATGATTGCTGATTGATGATTGATGATTGATGATTGATGATTGATGATTGATATTGATGATTGATGATTGATGATTGATGATTGAATATTGATGATTGATGATTGATGATTGATGATTGATATTGATGATTGATGATTGAGGATTGATGATTGATGTTTGATGATTGAATATTGATGATTGATGATTGATGATTGATGATTGATGATTGATGGCTGCTGATTTAAGAATGATGATCGATCCTTGATTATTGGTGATTGATGAATGATGATTGATGATGAATGATGAACTGATGATAGTGATGATTGATGATTGATGATCGCTGATTGATGATTGATAATTGATAATTGATAATTGATAATTGATAATTGATGATTGGTGATTGTTAATTGACAATTGATAACTGATAATTGATGACTGATTAGTGATGACTGATGATTGATGACTGATTATTGATGATTGATGTTTGATGATTGATGATTGATAATAGATGATTGATGATTGATGATTGATGATTGATGATTGATGATTGATGATTGATGATTGATGATTGATGATTGATGATTGGTGATTGATGATTGATGATTGATGATTGATGATTGATGATTGATGATTGATGATTGATGATTTATGGTTGATGGTTGATCATTGTTGATTGATGATCAATGGTCGATGATTTATTATTGATAGTCCATGATCCATGATTGATGATTTTTAATTGATCCTTTATGATTGATGTTTGATGATTTATGATTAGTGATAGCTTATTGATGATGGATGCTTGATGATTGATTATTTATGGTTGATGATTGATCATTAATGACTGATGATTGATGATAAATGATTAATGATTGATGATCGATGATTGATGATTGATGATTGATTTTTGTTAATTGATGATTGATAATTGAAGATTGATGAGTGATGATTGATGATTGATGATTAATTTTTGAAGAATGACTGATGATTGATGATTGATGATTGATGGTTTATGATTAATGATTGATGATCGATGATTGATGATTAATGATTCATGATTGATGATTGATGATTGATGATTGATGATTGATGATTGATGGTTGATGATTGATGATTGATGATTAATAATTGATGAGTGATGGTCGATGATTGATGATTGATGATTGGTGATTGGTGATTGATGATTGATGATTGATGATTAATGTTTGATGATCGATGATTGATGATTGATGATTGATTTTTGATGATTGATGATTGAAGATTGATGAGTGATGATTGATGATTATGTTAAACAGACAGGGTAAACAATAAATAACAACAAAAATTGTTGAATCAAGTGAGGATATATTTAAACACGTCTGAACAGTACGAAAGCTTAATGCTAAGTAAGTGTGGTAAAAGTTTTATGGTGTGAGTTTTGTGTTAAAGTTTGGCATGACTGGAGTGGGCCTTAAGGGCCTGAATACATGAAAATAATGAGAACATGAGAATGAAAGTTAGTTTAGAGCGCGTATAATTTGAATTTTTTTTTTTACTTTGCTTAACACTCCCACGAAAAATTAACTTCAAATTGATTTTATAGTTACAATGTTTTCTGGCTGTGTTGTGAATTCTGTGAAAAAATATTGTTTGAGTTGTTGTGTGTGGTGGTGTTTTAGTTCCTCTAGTGGAGTTTTGGCAGACCCTTGGTATCTCGTACGTTGAGCATCCTTCTCTGTTCCTCGAAAAGGACTCTCGTCAGGGGCTTGGTCATCAAATCTGCCTGCTGGTTCTTGGAGGCGAAATGCTCTAAAGCAAAAATTCTATTTTCGAAACTGTCACGGATGAAGTGATATTTCACTTCAATATGTTTACTTCTTTTGTGGAACTCGGGGTTTTTAATGAGCTTGATGGCGCTCATGTTGTCGATGAATAGGGTGCTCTCCAGATCTTGGCACATGTTAATGTCCTCGATGAGTCTCTTCATCCAGGTGATGTCCTTCACAGCTTGAGTTGCAGCGACATATTCTGCCTCAGTAGTAGAAAGTGCCACTGTCTTCTGCTTGCTAGAACTCCATGACACGGTTGACTCTCCAAACTTCAGAACAACGCCGGACGTTGATTTTCGGGTCTCAACATCTCCTGCATAGTCTGCGTCACTGTAGGCCTGGAGTTTGTTTGTCTGCTCGGCTGGAAAGTAAAGACCACACCCACTTGTACCTTTCAGGTACTTGAGTATTCTCTTTATCGCATTCCAGTGGATTTTCGTCGGGTTCTCATGATGTTGGCTAGCACTGTTTACCGCAAAGGTGATATCTGGTCGTGTACATACGGAGAGGTACCTAAGACTTCCCACGGCTTGTCGATATGGAAATTCTGGCGCCTCCTTGTCACCATTTTTGTGCATTTCGGCACTCATTTGATGATGATGGTCTGCTGGAATCGCAACAGCATTCGCGTGCTCCATGTTAAAGTGCTGCAGAATCCTCTTGCAGTAGGCCTCCTGGTGGAGAAGAATTGAGCTATCTGCCATTCGTTCGATTTGTAGCCCAAGGTAGGTGCTCAAATCTCCAAATGTGATTTCAAAATCCTGGCGAAGTTTGTTTATCATTTCCTCAATCAATTTCTCGTCTTTTGCAGCAATTAATCCGTCGTCAATGTGGATGGCCAGCATCAACGTGTTCTCAGGATCTCCGTTGGTGAAGACACAGTTATCAGCGCTGGTTGGACGTAGTCCAGCTTTGGCCAGAAACTTCGTGAGGTGTTTGTACCAGGATCTCGACGCCTGCTTGAGTCCATACAAACTTCGGATGAGTTTGCACACTCGGCTGGTACCATCTTCATAACCTTTTGGCTGCTTCATGAAGATGAATTCTTCCAGCTTCCCATAAAGAAAAGCTGTTTTGACGTCGAATTGTTTGAGGGAAAGATTTTGGGAGGCTGCAAAGGATAGAATGAGGCGAGTGGAATCGAAACGGTATACGGGACTAAAAGTCTCATTATAAACGACACCAGGAGTTTGACTGAAACCTCTGGCAACAAGCCTGGCCTTGTATCTTTGGATGCTGCCATCAGGGAATTCTTTCACCTTGTAACACCATCGATTGTCTATTACCTTCTGATCTGGTGGTGGTTCCACCAGAATCCAAGTTTGATTCTTCTGCAGCGAATTTATCTCCTCATCCATGGCTGCTTTCCACTTTTCAGAGTCCTCAGAGTTGATGGCGTCGTCGTAGCTCTCAGGATCAAGTTGGCCTGTCACTGAAATCAAAGCAGAAGGATACCGAACCGGTTGGCGAATTTGATCCCTGTTTCTCAGGTTGTAGTTTTGCGGTGGCACGGGTTCTTCGAGTGGCTCTTCATCATCTGTCAGCTCATAGAAAGGTTCTTCAGCTTCGCTTCCAGAATGTTCACCATCGTCCACGACCTCTGGCTCCTCGTCAACTTCAGCAACTTGAGGGACACTCAAGGTCACTGTTGCTGGCTCATTTCTTGTCTTGTCTGCTGAAAATCTTTGTCCAGTAAATTTCACATCTCGATAGGTGTTTACCTTATTTTCAGTAGGAAACCAGACTCGATACCCTTTTGTCGTTTCGTCGTAACCCACAAAGATGCCCTTTTTGGCTTTAAGATCCCATTTCTCTCTCTTTTCCTTCGGGATGTGAACGAAAATTTCCTCACCAAAAGACCTGGGTGAGGTAAGATCTGGTTTCTTTCCTAGCCAAAGGTCGCAAGGTGTTACTCCTTTCTTGCTGCTGGTTCCGGTCCTGTTCAAAGTGTAGGCTGCGTAGAGAGTTGCCTCGGCCCACAGCTTCTTTGGGAATTCTCCTGCATGAAGAATAGTCCTGGCCGACTCAACAATTGTCCTGTTTTCGCGTTCTTCTGACCCGTTTAGCTACGGTGTGTAGGGAACCGTTGTTTGGTGTATCACACCGAGATCACTGGTGATTTTCTCCACATCCCTGTTGGCAAATTCCAAGCCGTTGTCAGTTCTGATGACCTTGATGCCTTTTTTCAGGTGTTTTTCAGCTTGGAGAAGGAATTTCTTCAGGCACTGTGCTGTTTCCGACTTCCTCTTGATGAAAAACAAAGTTCTCCAGTGGCTGAAGTCGTCTTTGATCAGCAAGAAATAACGAGTGCCTCCTATTGATGCCTCAGGCATTTGGCCGCAAAGATCAGCATGAACAAGCTCACCAACACGTTCGGTTTTTGAGGTACTCTTTGGAAAAGAGAGCCGGTGCATCTTGCCGAGGGTACAGTCATCACATTTGACTTTGTCTTCCGTAAAAGGTAAGTTCATCCTTGTCAAAATTTTTCTAACCTGCTCGAAATTCTGATGAGCTAATCTTTTGTGCCAGGTGAGGAGTGTATCCTGTTTGACGACGACGTTTGCCTGGTGCTCATTTGCCACGATTCGAAATTTCATCTCGAAGAGTTGATCAGATCTTTCTCCCACTGTAAAGACATTTCCATCTTTCAGTAGATAGCATGTCTTGCTGTCTGATTTCTGAGACATGCCTTTGTCAAGTGCTGCTCCTAGGGAGAAAAGATTGAAGCTTAAATCTGGAACATAGAGGACGTTACTCAGGTATCTCAGCTTCCAGATTTCTCCGTCGAAAACTTCAACCTCGATGTCTCCAGATCCCACAGCTGCGATCGCCTTGCCATCACCAACTCGGACAGACTTTGGCCGTTGAAACTGGACGAAATTCGAAAACCATTCGCGCCGATGAGACATGTGGTCCGTAGCACCAGAGTCGAGGTACCAGATGCTGGAACAATCCAGGTTGTCCGAACCGAGAGTCAAAGCACTAATCAGCGCGTCGTTTTTCCTGTTTGAGTGGCCCTCCTTTTCTGCTTTTCTCTTCAAACAGTCCTGCATCCAGTGGCCCGGCTTCTTGCAATAATGGCAGGATTTTGAAGATTTCTTATCAAAATTCTTTGGTCGTGACTTCCCAGCTATAAAGGCCACATTGTCACTTGCATTTGCAGGCTCTAGCCTTGATTCTTCAACTGAGATTCTGGAAATAAGGTTGGTAAGATTTCTCTCATCGGGCTGTGTTGATTCCCATGCACTGATAAAATGTTTGAAGGTAGAGGGAAGGGTCATCAACATTTTTGTGATTATCTGCTGATCGGAAATTTTCTCACCCATAACTTTCAAACGATGTGTAAGGTTTTCCAACTTGGTTACGTGTGTAGCGATGTTGTGAGCTGGATCTTAGCGATAGTACGTTGTCCAAGAATGTCCAGTTTGGTCCATGAGGCAAGTGCCGCTCGATGAGCGTCGGTTGCTTTTTCCTCTGGAAATTCTTTTTCTCCGCTGACGATGTCTCATGCTCCACTAGAGAGTAGAACGATGCGTACCTGGAACTTCCATGTGCTCCAGTTCTCAATGCCTTTTAGTTTGGATATCCTAATCGACTCGTTCTCCATCGTGGTCTTCTAAAATTTCACTGTTGCACGATGGCGGACTTACAGCACGAGATTTTCAACGAAAAAATTTAAACAACACAAAAATATTTATTGTTCCGCAAACCTGGGCCCATAACCTGTTAAACAGGCAGGGTGAACAATAAATAACAACAAAGATTGTTGAATAAATTGAGGATATATTTAAACACGTCTGAACAGTACGAAAGCTGAATGCTTGTAGCGATCTCCACGGAGCTCACCGCCACGGTTGATACTGGCGCTGCCGTCACTTGGTCTTAACCATGCCCAGGTGGTAAAGTCGGGTGGTTCCCCGAACACTGCATCCAAGCCAAGCTGCCGTCTGTCATCGTACACGATTCGAACATAATTCTTATTATTGTTGATGTTATACATGAAGATAAAGTAGTGTTAAAGTCAGTACTTGTTGCGTTTATCTTACCACATCCTAACATGCTAAGTAAGTGTGGTACAAGTTTTGTGGTGTGAGTTTTGTGTTACAGGTTGGCGTTACTGTGGTGGGCCTTAAGGGCCTGAATACACGAAAAGAGTGAGTGTTTGCATGAAAATGAAAGTTAGGTTAGAGCGCGTACAATTTGATTTTTTTTTTATTTAGTTTAACAGATTAATTAATGAAGAATGACTGATGATTGATGATTTATGGCTGATGATTTAAGAATGATGATCGATCCTTGATGATTGATGAATGATGCTTGATGATTGATGACGGATGATTGATCAATGATGATTAATGACTTGCGATTGATGGTTGAAGATTGATGATTGAAGATAAATGCTAAAGGGCTGATGGTTGATGATTGGTGATTGACGAATGATGATTGATGATTGCTGAGTGATGATTGATGCTTGGTGATTAACAATTGAAGTGTGATTTTAAATAATTGATTATTCATAATTAATGATTGATGATTGATGATTGACTATTGATGAGAGATGGTTGATGCTTGACGATTGATGATTGATAATTGATGAATGGTGATTAATGATTGATGATTGAAGATTGATGATTGATGATTGATGTTTGATGTTTGATGATTGATGATTGATGATTGATGGTTGATATTTGATGCTTGATGATTGATAATTGATAATTGTTGAGTGAAGGCTTAATATTGGCGGTTTATGTTCAGTGGTTAATGCTCGATGATTAATGATGGATGATTCATGATTGAAGATTGACCATTGATAATTATTGATTGATGGTTGGCAATTAGTGATTGAGGATTGACGAATGATGATTTATGATGGATGTTCGAAGAGTGATAATTGATAATTGATAACTGATGATTGACGGTGGATGATTGATGATTGATAATAGATGATAGGTGATTGAAGATTGGTGATAAATGATTGATGATTAATGATTGATGATTGTGACAAATGACTGATGATTGATAATAAGTGACAAATGCTGGCTGATTGGTGAGTGTTGATTGATGAAATATGATTGATTAATGATAACTGATGATTGGTGATTGATTATTGATGATTGATGTTAAATGATTGATGATCGATGGTTGATCTAAAATGATTGTTGATTGATAATAAATTACAAATGATTGAAAAGTAATGATTGATGATTGATGATCGATGATTGAAGATTGATAAATGATGAGTGTTGAGTCATGATTTATGATTGATGATCGCTGGTTGAAGATTAATGATTGACGATTGATGATAAATGTTTAATGGATACTGGTGGATGATTCATGATTGATGATTGATTATTGATTATCGATTATTGATTATTGATTATTGATTATTGATTATTGATTATTGATTATTGATTATTGATTATTGATTATTGATTATTGATTATTGATTATTGATTATTGATTATTGATGATTGTTGATTGACGATTGATGATTGAAGTTTCATGATTAATGATTGATGACTCATAACTGTTTCTTGATGATTGATGATTGATGATTGATCATTGAAGATTGAGAACATATGATTGATGAGTGATGATTGATGGTTGATGATTGATGATTAATGCTTGATGGTTGATGATTGAGGATTGAAGATTGATGATTGATGATTGATGATTGATGATTGATGATTGATGTTTGATGATTAATGATTGATGATGGTTGATTGATGATTGATGATTTATGATTGATTATTGATGATTGATGATCGATGATTGATGATTGATGATTGGTGATTGATGAGTGATGAGTGATGATTGATGATTGATGATTGATGATTGATGATTGATGATTGATGATTGATGATTGATGATTGATGATTGATGATTGATGATTGATGATTGATGATTGATGATTGATGATTGATGATTGATGATTGATGATTGATGATTGATGATTGATGATTGATGGTTGATGGTTGATATTTGATGCTTGATGATTGATGATTGTTGAGTGAAGACTTATCATTGGCGGTTCATGTTCAGTGGTTAATGCTCGATGATTGATGATGGATGATTGATGATTCATGATCGAAGATTGACGATTGATAATTTTTAATTGATGGTTGGCAATTAGTGATTGAGGATTGATGAATGATGATCTATGATAGATGATTGAAGATTGATAATTGATAACTGAGGATTGATGATTGATAATAGATGATAGGTGATTGAAGATTGATAATAAATGATTGATAATTGTTGATTGACGATTAATGATTGATGATTGTGATAAATGACCGAAAATTGATAATAAGTGACAAATGCTGGTTTATTGATGTGTGTTGATTGATGATATATGATTGATCAATGATGCCTGATGGTTGGTGATTGATTATTGATGATTGATGTGAAATGATTGATGATCGATGAATGATCTTAAATGATTCTTGATAATGATAAACAACAAATGATTAAAAATTAATGCTTGATGACTGATGATCGATGATTGAATATTGATAATTGATGATTGTTGAGTCATGATTAATGATTGATGATTGCTGGTTGAAGATTAATGATTGAAGATTGATGATATATGTTTAATGAATGATAGTCGATGATTGATGATTGATGATTGTTGACTGAAGATTGATGATTTATGACTGATTCTTGATGATTGATGATTGATCATTGAAGATTGAGAATATTTGATTAGTGGTTGATGATTGACGGTGTATTATTGATGATTAATGATTGATGGTTATTGATTGATGAATCAAGATTGATAATTTATGATTGATGAATGATGATTAATGATTGATGATTGATGATTGATGATTGATGATTGATGATTGATGATTGATGGTTGATGATTGAAGATTGATGATTGCTTATTGATGATTTATGATTGATGATAAATAATTGCTGATTGATGATTGATGATCGATGGTTGATGTTTGATGATTGATGATTAATGAATGATTGTTGGTGCTTGATGATTGACGATCGAAGAGCGATGATAAGTAATTTATTATTGATTATTTATGATTGATAATTGATGCTTGATGATCGTGCATTGATGATCTAGGATTGAAGATTGACGATTGATGATAAATGTTTGATGAATTATGGTTGATGATTGATGATTGACGATTAATGATTGATGATTAATTATTGATGATTGTTGATTCTTGATTGATGATTGATGATTGATAATCGATGATTGATGATTGAATGTTGATGATTTCTGGTTGCTGGTATATTATTGATAAGTGATGACTTATGATTGATGACTGTTCATTGATGATTGATTATAAATGGTTGATGATAAATGAATAATGATTGATCATAGATGATTGATGATCGATTATAAATGACAAATGATTTATGATTAATGATTGATGATTGATGACTTCTGACTGGTGACTGATGATTGCTGCTGGATGATTGATGCTTACTGAAAGCTGCTTGACAATAAGTTATTGAAGATCGATTAAAAATGACAAATAATAGATGATTTAGGACAGATCACAGATGAATGAGGTTTGATGAGAAATGTTTGTTCCTAAAAGACCAATGATTTTTGATAGATGATTGATGATTGATCCTTGATATTTGATATTGATTTTTGATGATTGATGATACATGAATGATAATCGATGATAAATGAATGATGATTGATGATACTTGACTGATGACTGATTATTGATGATTGATTATCGATGTCTGATGACAAATGACCGATGATTGGAGATTGATGATTGATGACCAATGACTGATGATTGATGATTGATGATTAATAAATGATGAGTGACGGTTGATGAGTGACTATTGAAGATTGATGATTCATGATGCATGACTGATGATTGATGATTGATTATTGATGATTTTTTATTAATGATTGAAGATTGATGATTTATGAGTGATAATTGCCCACTGACGATTAATAATTGTTGACTGATGCCTTTTTCTGATGATTGATGATTGATTAGTGTTGATCGATGGTTGAAAATTAATGATTGATTTTTGGTGGTTGATGATTGATAAGTGATGACTGATGATTGATGATTGATGATTGATGATTGATAAGTGATGATTGATGATTGACGAATGATGATCGCTTATAGATAATTGATGATTGATAATTGATGTTTGATGATTGATTGTTGGTCCTCAATGATTGATGACTGATGATAAATTATTGATTATTGATGATAAATCACAAACGAGCGATTATTGAAGATTTATAATTGATGATTAATGAGTGATGACTGATGATTGATGATTTAGGATTGATTATAAATTGTTGATGATTGATGTCAATTGTCAAATGACTTATGATTGATGATTGATGATTGATGACTGATGGTGTATTATTGATAATTGATTATTGATGATTGACGATTAATTCTAAATGATTGATTTTAGATGATTGGTCATTGATGGTTGATGATTGATGATAAATGATTGATGAGTGATTCTTGATTATTGATGATTGATGGTTCATGATCGATTTTTGATGATAAATTAATGATCCTTCATGATAGTTGTTTGATGATTGATGATTGATTATTGATGATTGATAATAGATGATTGATGTATGATGATGGATGTATGATGATTTATGCTTGATGATTGGTGATTGGTTGTTGATCCTCAATGATTGATGACTGATGATTAATTGTGATGTTTGATGATAAATAAAAAATGAGCCATTATTGATGATTGATCATTGATGAGTGATGACCAATGACTGAAGAATGAACATTGATTAGTGAGCATTGATAATTGATAACTGTTGATTGCTGATTGGTGGTTGATGATTGACTATTAACGATAGATGATTGATGATTAATGACTGATGATTGAATATTGGTGACTGATCTTTGGTGATAAGTTATTTATGTATATATATATATATAGATATATATATATATATATATATATATATATGTGTGTGTTTTTTAATATTTATAGATATATATATACATATATATATAGATATATATATATAATAAATATATCTGTATGTATATATCTGTATATATCTGTAAAATAAATATGTCTGTAAAAATAAATATACATATATTTAGTTTAGTTAATGATCTTTGATGCTTGATGATGGATTATGAATGTGTGATTTTCTTTGATTGATGATTGATATTTGGTTATTGATGATTAATGTCATGCATCATGAATCATCAATCTTCAATAGTCACTCATCAACCGTCACTCATCATTTATTAATCATCAATCATCAGTCATTGGTCATCAATCATCAATCTCCAATCATCGGTCATTTGTCATCAGACATCGATAATCAATCATCAATAATCAGTCATCAGTCAAGTATCATCAATCATCATTCATTTATCATCGATTATCATTCATGTATCATCAATCATCAAAAATCAATATCAAATATCAAGGATCAATCATCAATCATCTATCAAAAATCATTGGTCTTTTAGGAACAAACATTTCTCATCAAACCTCATTCATCTGTGATCTGTCCTAAATCATCTATTATTTGTCATTTTTAATCGATCTTCAATAACTTATTGTCAAGCAGCTTTCAGTAAGCATCAATCATCCAGCAGCGATCATCAGTCACCAGTCAGAAGTCATCAATCATCAATCATTAATCATAAATCATTTGTCATTTATAATCGATCATCAATCATCTATGATCAATCATTATTCATTTATCATCAACCATTTATAATCAATCATCAATGAACAGTCATCAATCATAAGTCATCACTTATCAATAATCAACCAGCAACCAGTAATCATCAACATTCAATCATCAATGATCCATCATCAATCATCAATCATCGATTATCAATCATCAATCATCAATCAAGAATCAACAATCATCAATAATTAATCATCAATCATTAATCTTAAATCATCAATCATCAACCATAATTCATCAATCATTTATCATCAATCGTCAGTCTTCAATCCTAGATCATCAATCCACGATCATCAAGAATCAGTCATCAATCATCAATCTTCAGTCAACAATCATCAATCATCATTCATCGACTATCATTCATTAAACATACATCAGCAATCTTCAATCATTAATCTTCAACCAGCAATCATCAATCATTAATCATGACTCAACAATCATCAATTATCAATCTTCAATCATCGATCATCAGTCATCAAGCATTAATTTTTAATCATTTGTTGTTTATCAGTATCAAGAATCATTTAAGATCATTCATCGATCATCAATCATTTCACATCAATCAGCAATAATCTATCACCAACCATCAGGCATCATTGATCAATCATATATCATTAATCAACACACATCAATAAACCAGCATTTGTCACTTATTATCAATTTTCGGTCATTTATCACAATCATCAATCATTAATCGTCAATCAACAATTATCAATCATTTATCATCAATCTTCAATCACCTATCATCTATTATCAATCATCAATCATCCAACATCAATACTCAGTTATCAATTATCATTTTTCAATCATCTATCATAGATCATCATTCATCAATCCTCAATCACTAATTGCCAACCATCAATTAAAAATTATCAATCGTCAATCTTCGATCATGAATCATCAATCATCCATCATCAATCATCGAGCATTAACCACTGAACATGAACCGCCAGTGATACGTCTTCACTCAACAATCATCAATCATCAAGCATCAAATATCAACCATCAACCATCAATCATCAATAATCAATCATCAATCATTAATCATCAATCATCAATCATCACTCATCAATCATCAATCATCAATCATCAATAATCAATCATAAATCATCAATCATCAATCAACGATCATTAATAATTAATCATCAATCATCAATCATCAATCTTCAATCATCAATCATCAACCATCAAGCATTAATCATCAATCATCAACCATCAATCATCACTCATCAATCATATGTTATCAATCTTCACTGATCAATCATGAATCATCGAGAAACAGTCATGAGTCATCAATCATTAATCATGAAACTTCAATCATCAATTGTCAATCAACAATCATCAATAATCAATAATCAATAATTGATAATCAATCATCAATCATGAATCATCCACCATCATCCATTAAACATTTATCATCAATCGTCAATCATTAATCTTCAACCAGCGATCATCAATCATAAAATCATGACAACAACTCATCATTTATCAATCTTCAATCATCGATCAGCAATCATCAATCATTACTTTTTCAATCATTTGTAATTTTATTATCAATCAACAATCATTTTAGATCAAACCATCGATCATCAATCATCAATCATTTAACATCAATCATCAATAAATCAATCACCAATCATCAGTTTATCATTAATTAATCATAATTTCATCAATCAACACTCACCAATCAGCCAGCATTTGTCACTTATTATCAATCATCAGTCATTTGTCCACAATCATCAATCATTAATCATCAATCATTTATCACCAATCTTCAATCACCTATCATCTATTATCAATCATCATCAATCATCCACCGTCAATCATCAGTTATCAATTATCACTCTTCGAACATCCATCATAAATCATCATTCGTCAATCCTCAATCACTAATTGCCAACCATCAATCAATAATTATCAATGGTCAAATCTTCAATCATGAAATCATCCATCATCAATCACGAGCATTAACAACTGAACATAAACCGCCAATATTATGCCTTCACTCAACAATTATCAATTATCAATCATCAAGCATCAAATATCAACCATCAATCATCAATCATTAATCATCAAAACATCAATCATCAATCTTCAATCATCAATCATTACTGATGATTGATGATTTAGGATTGATTATAAAATTGTTGATGATTGATGTCAATTGTCAAATGACTTATGATTGATGGACTGATGGTGTATTATTGATAATTGATTATTGATGATTGACGATTAATTCTAAAATGATTGATTTTAGATGATTGGTGATTGAAGGTTGATGATTGATGATAAGTGATTGATGAGTGATTCTTGATTATTGATGATTGATGGTTTCATGATCGATTTTTGATGATAAATTAATGATCCTTTCATGATAGTTGTTTGATGATTGATGATTGATTATTGATGATTGATAATAGATGATTGATGTATGATGATGGATGTATGATGATTTATGCTTGATGATTGGTGATTGGTTGTTGATCCTCAATGATTGATGACTGAAGATTAATTATGATGTTTGATGATAAATAAAAAAATGAGCCATTATTGATGATTGATCATTGATGAGTGATGACCAATGACTGAGGATTGATGAATTGATTAGTGAGCATTGATAATTGATAACTGTTTGATTGCTGATTGGTGGGTTGATGATTGACTATTAACGATAGATGATTTGATGATTAATGACTGATGATTGAATATTGGTGGACTGATCTTTGGTGATAAGTTATTTATATATATATAGATATATATTATATATATATATATAATATATATATATATATATATATATATATATATATATAATATATATATATATATATATATATATA